>NDGN011554917.1:5802-19991 GCA_002564285.1 Tympanoctomys barrerae | reverse complement strand
GCCTTGTAGACCCTTCCCTAAAATACAAAAAAAAAAAAAAAAAAAAAAAAAGAAAGAAAGAAACAACATTTATTAGCCAATTGGCTCTCTGTATTTCAGGAAATGTGTAACAGTAAAATGAGCGCCAAATACACAGGGAGGGGCTAGCTTGCATTTTGCACACAAGTCAAGCCATGTTTCTCTCCAGATAGCTCTCAAGGTGTGGAAGTTACATCTCAGCCTCTTAAACAGGAGTGCTCATCCCCAGTAGGCAGGGCTAGGAGGGGCTAAGTGTATTCCCTTTGAGACATATTGATGTGTCATCTACACCGTTCATGAGGACTTTTAACCAGTATTTTAAAGTTTTTTTTTCACCTTTAGTAAAATATTTAACCTTTGAGTCACAATTTTAAAAGACTCCTAGTTGACTGATTTTTTAAACGAAACTCTGAATCTTTATATAGTTAAAAACACGGATCACGCGTCTCCTTACCTACCTGACCATTTCCAACTGTTGCTCGCCTTCTGGGTGAGAGGTTTTGGTCCAGGGCATTTGGAGCCTAATGTCATTTCAGCCGGAAACTGAGGGTAAGGGCCGCATAGGGTTTGCTAGCCTGGGCCAGCAGAACAAAGTGGGCTTTGACCTTGACCAGTGCGAAGCTACGGCTACCGGGGCCGCGACTGCCGGAATAACCTGTACCTGCTGCCCACTGGCGAGACCGTGTACTTCATCGCGTCCGTGGTGGTGCTGTTCAATGTGGAGGAGCAGCTGCAAAGGCACTACGCGGGCCACAGCGACGACGTGAAGTGGTGAGTGTCCGCCCTGGTGCCGCTGCTCCTGGCACAGGCCACCGGCGGCAAAGCGGAGAGAGCTGGTCCTGGGCCACGCATCCTGTGTCCTCGGTGCTGCCCGCTGGCTCTGCGGGCCACTTGGTGTTCAGCTGCCCCCACAGCACATCTGCCTGTGTGGCTCCCTCCTCCACACCCTGAGCTGAGGGCTTCTAAATTGGGCTGGGTCTTTTATTGAGAAATGAAAAGCTCCACTCTGTTTAGGCTGGGGCTGCTGGCGGCTCAGTTCCTTCAGAGCTGACGGTAGGACCAGGGAAGGTTGGCCATGGACACATGGATTTGGGGATTTGAATTTGCCCAGGGTCAATGATCAGACTCCTGTTGGCAAAAGACGCGTGCCTTTCCGCCTAACACCCTCAGAGGACTTTGTAATGAAGGGCACGTGGACTGATGAGTGGTTCTCAGGTGGAAGCCCGGTTTCCCTAGCACAGAAGGATTGTGCTTTTAAATTTGGAAATTCTCCATAAGGAATGAGAGGATTGAGAAGCGGTGAAATAGGGGCGAGTTATCTGAAGTGGTTGGGTGTTAGCGAACTTGTCGGGGGTCTACGAGAAGTTAGGCAACGTAGCTCCTCACTTTTACGTTCTTGGCCCAGTTGATGTGGGGATAGTCAGGCTGACCGTAGAATCCAAGCAAGCGCCTCACGCCTGTCCTTTCCCAGCCTCACAGTGCACCCGGATCGGATCACCATAGCCACCGGGCAGGTCGCTGGCACGTCCAAGGATGGAAAGGTGGGTGCCGGGGCTGTGCGGGTGCTGAGCAGGCTGACAGAGCTGTCTCTTGGGAACGCTGTGCTCCCCCCCAGCCGCCGGCTCAGTGTGCCGTGGCGTCCAGCTGCCTCGGAGCCGCCGCTCTTCCTTGCTGTTACAGCATACGTCTCACGTCACAGTGGCCTTTAAATAAGCCTTTGAGGGCATCTTAATTTCAGGAAAGTTTAAAATAGTGCTGTTCTTGCCTAGGATCTCACTACATCTTAAAGTACTTCTCTCCACATGTGCTAAGCATTACAACCTGGCCATACACACCTAAGAAATACATTTCTGTATTTTTTATCTTTTATTTACTTACTTATTTATTCGGTGCAGGTTTTCGATACGCAGCTTGGACTGGTAGTGATCCTCCTGCTCAGCCCCCCAGCGCTGGGAGGACTGGGTGTGCCGCCTTGGCCTGCTGCGGCAGGATCGAGCCTGCGTCCCTGCGCTTGCCAGGCAGGCGCTTGGACCGCTGAGCTATCGCCTCAGCCCTAAGAAGTAAATTTAAAGTCCAAATAAATAGTCACTTGAGTGGAGTTTGTCCCTGTGTGAAGGTCACACAGCCAGCCAGGGGTCCACACAGATTGTGAGCACTTCCACGAGTCTTCCAGCTGTATATATCTTAAGGAACAACAAAGGAGGCCTTAGTGGAATTTAACAAGATACACAATTCATAATCGGCTTCCAGTTCTTTTTGTACCACGATCTCGTGTTGTTTTGTCTTACTCAAAACTCCACGTAGCTTTTTAATATCTATTTTTCTGTAGCGTATTGATTATATTAGTCACATTAAACATTTTCATTTTGTCAGCATTTTCCCTCAGAAAACATGAATGTCACTGTATTTGAGGAAATATTTTAATACGAACAAATTTTATTTTTTAATTAATTTATTTATTTGGTGCAGGGTCTTGCTAACCAGCTCAGATGCATAGTGATCCTCCTGTCTCAGCCTCCCCAGCATGGGACTATAGGTGTGCATCACCACACCCAGTTTCAGGGCCAGCACAGCATGGGGTCAGCAGAGCATGTGATACCAGGGATTGAACCCGGGTCCTTGTCCTTAAAGGCAGGTGCTTAGAGCTCCAAGCTACCTCCCTAGCCCTAGGGAGGTAAATTTTAAATATTAACATCCTGTTTTTCATAAAATTCTACCCTTTACATGAAACAGTAAAAATATTGGGAATTGGACTGCTGTTGTGTAAATTCACATAAGTAGAACAAGTAAGTGTTCATCTTTTTTTAAAATGCTACATGACCATGAAATTGTCTTTGAAATTAGTCTGAGTCATTTGTTCGGCCTCTAGTGACTTTAACATGTATTTCAGACTCCTTTAATCCAGCTCTTGGGGAGGCTGAGATGAGAGGATCACAAGTTCAAGCCCAGCCTGGGAAATTAGTGGATCCCTGAGAGCTGGAGATGTGCCTCAGTGCAAAGGTCTTGGGTTCATTCCCCGTGGCTGGGCGCCCAGCTACCTAGAGACTCGGCTGAACTCGGCTTACCCAGTGCCTTCTCTTTTCTTGGTGATGAGATGCTTTCTTCTATAAGGAAGAGAAAATTAGTAAAACTAACCCACAATACAGTTGGAAAAAAAATTTTGAACAAATTGGGACAATCCTAAGCTGTGCTTGTGCATAGTTCAGCCGTCTCTTGTGTTCCTGCGGACCGAGGAGTGTCAGGCTCTTCCTACGATCTAGTGGTGTCCACGTGGATAAGCTCGGGCCTGCAGACACCTTGGACCCAAACAGACTTGAAAAGAATAGGAGAAGCCATTTTTCACATCAGTGTTCAGTTCTAACATCTGGAAGTCAGGATCACAGCTGGATGCCCAGAGCAGGCTGGATAAGACGCGGTAGGCGTCTCCTAGCAGGTCAGGTGGCTCCGTGGTTCCAGCCCCCAGAGCCACTGGGACTATCTCCTTTACTTCAGGAGACAGGCTCCTCCTTGGGGAAGAGACCTTTGTTTTGCCAGGATTCAAGTTACTGCCCAAGTAATCATGTAGCTTTGAGATAGAGGGCAATTCGTAAACCATCACAATTGATGGCTGTTTTTTTCAAAACAGCAATTACTCCCCCATGTGCGCATCTGGGATTCTGTGACATTGAACACATTGCATGTCATCGGGAAAGGCTTTTTCGACCGGGCTGTCACCTGTATTGCATTTTCAAAATCCGTAAGTATGAGCTGGGCAGGTACCACAGCCTAGGAGGGCAGTGGGGAGAGAGCTCCCCACCCGGGTGGATGTAGAGCTCTCACCCTGGATCCACCCCGCTCCCTGGTCCCTCCATCCGGGACGTGCACTTCCAGAGATGTCTCCATTCTCACGGGTATGGTGAAGGAAAGGGCCACCCCACGTCCCCAAGCTGCCAGCTGTCTTGCTGCTCCGAGCCTGTGCCTGCTGTGACCTTGAATGCCACCCACACAGCAGGCAGGTCTCTGCATCCTGACCCAGGCTAGCTGCCTGCAGTCTACACACAGAGGCGGGTTGGGGGTGCCTCATGTCCCCAAAGGCTCTCAACAGTTCCATGCTCACACTCCATTAAGCCGTGTCTTCATCCAGTTCAGAAGCTGCATTTACACGCCCATGCTCAGGCTCACACGCACCCCATGCCTGTGCTCAGCCCACCCCTGGGCTCTGCTCCCTGTGGTCCTGCAGAGCCTCCCTGCAGCAGTGGTGTCCCTGGCTGGCAACAGAGCCCTGAGCCGGGCCTGCCTGGGGCACGGTCCTCAAGAACAGAGACACTGAGCTCCTGGTTTCCCTGGAACCTGGCAGCAAAGAGTCTTGCCATCCCCTGGTGACTACATGCTTCCCTGTTGTCCCCGCTGACCCAGCAGTCAGGCCAGTGATCTTCACAATGTGGCAGATTCTGTTGAAAATGAGGTGCATGTTCATTTGAGTCATGCTTGCCCCATTTTACTCTCAAACATAGTCTTCCTGTGGACGCCTTTCTCTTTCAGAATGGAGGGAGCTACCTCTGTGCTGTAGACGACTCCAATGACCACGTGCTGTCTGTGTGGGACTGGCAGAAAGAGGAGAGGCTGGCCGATGTGAAGGTCTCGCCCACGCCCGTGCTGTCATCCCCTCTCTGTGGGGCCTTCTCCCAGCAGGCTGAGCCCCATCCTAGGGTGACCCCTTCACCTCGGGGTCTTTCAGGCGCCTCCACCCCTCCCCCCGTGGAGCTGTTCCCGAGACCTCCTGTCTCCACAGTATGGTTCCTGTCTGCTTCGTCTGCTGCCCTTTCGTGCACACATGCACTCGCTCACTTTCTCCTTCACCATTCAGGGGCCTGCCCCGTAGCTCAGCTCTTTAAGTGGCTGCTTCGACAAAGCAGTCAGGCTCAGGTTGCTGTGGTTCCATCCCCACAACTCAAGCCAGCCAAACCTGCCCTGCAGGCATTCGGAGCAAAAAAAAAAATCCTCCACCATTCAAATACCCAGCACCCTCCAAGTCCTGGCACTGTGCAGTGGACAGCACCCTGCAGGTGGCCCCTACACCCTGAGGCACGAGGGGTCACTGCCACCACAGGGGTCTCCCCCAAAGCTCAGCAGACTCCAAGGACAGGAAGGAGCCGGACCCTAGGTCACTGCCACCATCTCCTTCAGCCTCCTCTCCCCACCATGGCCCCGTTTTGTGAAGTTCATCATCTGCAAAGCTGGCTCCTGAAGCATTCTTATATTTCTCCCATTGATGTCACTGGATTCCTATTTTTGTAGAATCAGCTTCAGATTTCTCTTAACATTAGGCATGCCCTCAGATCACCTTAAGTGAGAATTGCCACAGGTGAGGCTGCCCGCCTACCCACCATCCTATGCCGAGCAGCTTTCTCTAGCGTGGGCCGAATCTCTATTTCCTGCCTTCTCATGTCCTGGGCAGGACGTAAGGTGTCCTCACTAGCCTGCAAGGTTGGAAGTAATCAAAGACAAGCTATTTCCCAGGCTCAAAGGCAGAAGTGAATTATACTAGAAGGACACTTGGGGCCAGAGTCAGCAGGCCAGAGTGCAGGTCCTGGAGGCCAGGTTGAGAGGTCACACAGCAGCTGGTGCAGCGCCAGCGCGGGCATAGGAGCTCTCAGGAGAGCTGCGCTGGAGCACCCGCCAGGTGACCCCGATGCGCAGGGAGCCTAGCACTCCAAGTCCAGCGTGAACCTGGGGTCCCAAAGTCCCCGTGGGCCCTTGGAGGCTGCTTTCATAGAGCACACAGCTGGCCCACTGTGGACTTCCTGTCTAAGGGGCTCATGGCCCCCAGCGCAGACAGCGAGGGGAAGCTGAGATCTGTGATGAGAGATCAGTCAGTGGGGAAAAATCAAGAGGCCTGGTGACTGGCTTGAGTGAACTTTTGATCTGTGATTCCGAGTTTATCTGTCTTCCTAAGTATCCTAAGAGAGTTGAGGCATTTGGGTCTTCTGTTTGTCTTAGTGTTCTAACGAAGCAGTGTTCGCCGCGGACTTCCACCCCACGGACACCAGCATCATAGTTACCTGCGGGAAATCCCATCTCTACTTTTGGACACTGGAAGGAAGCTCCCTTATTAAGAAGCAAGGATTGTTTGAGGTAAAATCAAAGTCCGTTTTTCTTCCTCTTCCCAGGAGACACAGTGGTCTGCTGGGCACTGAGGGAGCATTGGCATTCCCCGTCTCAGCAGTTGTTCTAGTTGGGGAGGCAGAGGCCAAGTCAGCCCTGGGTCCCTCCCTCACACAGTCAGGAGGGCAGAGCCTGCCTGCTGCAGCTCAGACCAACCACCTGTCTGCAGGGTGGCAGGGACACCGTGTCCCTTCTGGCAGTCTGTTTGGGGTAGGCAGCCTGTGCCAGGGGTTCATGGGAAGCCCCTTCCTTCTGGTGTGGGGCTCTGTTTAATCTGCAGTCTCAACAGTACCGCACCCCCTAAGTTCCCTTCCGCACCTCTCTGAACTGTCTGCAGCTGTAGCACTCCTCAGCCCACTTGGAATCAACAGAAACTTCTTTCTCTTAGTGCAGTGAGCCTCGTGGTATAAGTTACAGAACAGCAGAGACAAGCAAAAGGCAGAAGCTGACGCGACCCCCACTTTGACTGCAATCCTGCCCGCTCTTAGTACGAATAGAACACCTTGATTAACTATGTCTGTATGTACTACATTCTGCAGAAGCAAGAAAAGCCAAAGTTTGTCCTCTGTGTGACTTTTTCTGAAAACGGTGACACCATTACGGGAGATTCAAGTGGGAACATCTTAGTGTGGGGAAAAGGTAAGAAGTCATTGCTCACTAAGCCAGTGATTTTGGTAATATGATACCAAAGGTAACTTCTTAAGAATTATCTCTTGATATAATTTACAAGATTGCTGTTAGATCTCAAGGTGTGTATGTGTGTGTAACTTGAAACCATGAAACCAGAATGGAAGGGGCCGGGGGGATAGCCCAGGAGCACAAGCACCTGCCTGGCAAGCACAAGGTGGCTGGGTTTGTTTCCTAGTTTAAAAAACCTAGAATGGAAGAAAACTGATGAATAGTGAATTACTGACTGCGAGTTCTGAGAATCGTCTTCCATGAGTGTGATCAGGAGTGCGGTGAAGCTGCTGCCAAGCACCATCCAGCGGACGCTGAGGCTCCTAGACTGAGACAGGACACTGTGTCCTTGTCCACCTCTCTCACCAGAGCTGGCGCCGTGCCACTGCAGGGGCTTTCCCAAAGTCAGGACAAGCATGAAAGGTCAATGGGTTTTCTGGTTTGTTCAGGGTTGTTGTTTTTATGTACTTGGTACAGGCCTCACTTTTATGTATTTGGTCCAGCTCGGACTCGTAGTGATCCTCCTCTTTGCAGCCCTCGCAGCTGGGGGTTGCAGGCGCGTGCCACCACGCCTGGTCTCAGTGGCTGACTCAGCGCTTGGGGTGGGGCCAGCGTGGCATGTGGTGCCGGGGATTGAACCCCATCCCTGCACTTGCCGAAGCAGGCACTCAGTGCGCTGAGCTATCTCGCCGACCCTGAGGTCAGTGTTTTGAATCAAGGACATCAAGGCAGCTCTGACAGCACAGCTGAAGACACTCAGGAAAGAGGCCCTCAGACCTGCTGCAGAAAGTGGCAAAAGCAGCGGCATAAACGTGCTCAAAGCGATGAGGAGGGTGTTCAGGGAAATGATAGCAATGTCTTTTACTGTAATAAATTTTTAAAATTGAAGCATCACCATATTTTTTAATCACACCTCGTATATCATTCTAAAAGGCTCTGTGAAGCCAGGATATTACAGTGGAGCTAATAGCTTTATTATGAGCTCTACTGGCAAATGATGTCAAGCAATTAATGACTCAATAGCCATAAAACACGTAAGTGGTATCGCAAGCACAGAGCCCTTGGCAGGTACTTATTACTTAATTACATAGACTAGAGTCTCGCCACTGAGTCAGGTACAAGGCCCTCTGTTGGTGAGCAGTTTGGGGGATCCACCTGGGGGAACACCTGCTCGGTGCAGGCCAGATACGTCCTGCAGGACGAGTGCCGGGGCAGCACAGCGTCTCTATCCATGAAGGTCTCAGACCTCAGGTTGGGGTGCAGGTGTGACATCACGATACTAAGGTGACTCTTGTAGCATCTCGGCCACCCTTGGTCACTTGATCCTTGGGTCAGTGTGATGGGCGAGGCCATGCATTAATGATGGTGGTCTCCCTGCGTGTTTAGGTACCAACCGGATAAGCTATGCAGTTCAAGGGGCCCACGAGGGTGGCATTTTTGCACTTTGTATGTTAAGAGATGGCACACTGGTGTCGGGAGGAGGGAAGGACCGGAAACTCATCTCTTGGAATGGAAACTATCAAAAACTTCATAAAACCGAGGTAAGTTGGCAAGGACCAGGACAGAATCTGTTCTGAACCTGAGGCTTCCGTCCTAGCTGGCTTCCATGTTCACTTGGAATCTTTGGCTTAGGGCTTTGAAAATGGATAAGATAAAATTAGACAGGGCAGCATATTTTATTAAAATCATAGAGGCAGTTTTCAGCTAAAACAAAGTTGTCTATAAAGTCTGAGGACGTAAAACACTTCATCTGCGGAATGCCTTTATAATAGAACCAGTCTCAATTGCTTTCAGGGGAAATTTTAATCATTTCCAGGGGACTGTTACCTGCATTTTAATTTACTGTTAGATTTCCTCTCACTAGCTTACTATGCATTACCTTGCAGATGTTCTTGCCTTGAATTAATTTTTATTATGTTTATACTTTTTGCCTGGATCTCAGCGAGAGCCAGTCTCCAGCGCCCCCTCCCCGCTCCTTCCCTTGTGAGCAGCCCTCCCTTTTGACAGGAGCCAGTTGTATTCCATAATTTTTGTCAGAAAAAAAAGCTTCTTATAAAAACAACAGAACTGGTGCTGATTCTTTAAAGATATGTAAATGTCAGTGGTTTAAAAAGTTATCAAAAACTTCATAAAAAGTTAGAGTTATAGAGAGCCTTTGCTTAGTGTGTGTAGGACCCTGAGTTTTCTCCTGCCCTGAAGGAAGAAAAGAAGTTTTGGGGTTCACATCATTCACTAACAGCTGGCTCTGGTATCTCTCTAGTTGTATTTGTGTGTGTGTGTGTGTGTGTGTGCATGTGCGTGTGTACATGCATATGAGTGTCTCTGCGTGTGTTTTATTCAGAATTGAACCCAGGGCCTCACATGTTATGCAAGCACTTTACCACTGAACCACATCTCTGGCCCACTTTGGGGCGGGGGACAGCATTTCCCTAAGTTGGCTAGGCTGACTCAAACTTACCACTTTCCTGCCTCAGACTCCCCGGAAACAAGTTCTTTGATAACTGAAGAAGACCCTGTCACAAAATAAAAGACAGGTACCAGAACAAAAGCTTGGTGCCACCAAGCCCAGCTCTGTGCGTGCGTGTGTGTGTGTGTGTGTGTGTGTGTGTGTGTGTGATGGAGCTATCATGCAATATATGAACAACTAAATTGAATACTTGAGCTCACGATCTAACGGACTGTCATGTGCTTCTTTTCTGCGACTCCTTCCCATGCAGATTCCCGAACAGTTTGGCCCCATACGGACAGTGGCTGAAGGCAAAGGCGATGTCATCTTAATAGGCACAACAAGAAACTTCATCCTGCAGGGCACCCTGTCGGGGGACTTCGCACCCATCACTCAGGTATGCTGCAGCTCGGCCACATATTTTTGCTCTGCTTTGGGGAGGATGTCGCCCGGGGCTCATGCTGTGGTCTACACTGGGTGACTTTCTGACTCCAGGGCTGCTGCAGTGGCTGTGTGAGTTAGGCTGGGTAGGACCCGGAGCAAGGGGCAGAGCTTGGTCCCCAGTGTTGGCTGTGGGGTCTCAGGGAGCCCCTGTGTCATGGTTCTTTGTAGGGTCACACAGATGAACTCTGGGGGCTGGCTGTCCATGCCTCCAAGCCTCAGTTCCTAACCTGTGGGCATGACAAGCATGCCACCCTCTGGGATGCCGTCAGTCACCGGCCTGTTTGGGACAAAATCATAGAGGTAAATGTGCATGCAACATTTTCAGTTCCCTTGTAGAAATTCATCGGGAAGAACTGTGTTTATTTTCTTTGCGGCATTAAAAGTGACATGAAGTTGCCTCCAACCCAACAGCATCTGATTTCCTCTAAGATTCACATAGCTTTGTCATTGCTGGGAGTGGCCTCAGCTGGGAGAACTGAGGCTTACTGCGGAAGTTCCTGAACTGGCTGTCAGGGTTCCCAAGTGTAGTCTTCTGGCTGGCTTGAGTCCTAAAAATGCTTGTTAGAACTGAGGAGCTTGCGTGCTATCACAGGCCACCGCTTGGATGAATTTGTCAACAGTACGCACTGACAACTTGGAGGCCAAACAGGAGCGGATGTCCTTGTCTTGCAGACTGAGCCCTGTGTTGTACTTTTGCTCTGATTTTACTATGAGGAAGTTGAGGTCTAGGTAGGTTAAATAACATGACAGGATCACTCAGTGGCTGGCAGAGACTGAAGTGACACACATCTCAGCTCGACTCCCAAACCCAGACTATGTGACTCATGGTGGATCAAGGCCACTGGTCACCCACTGACATGTAGGGCTCCTCTGAGAGCCAAACATCACCCTTGGTCCCCCAAAGTTGCTTGCATTTTCCGGGCACTGGGCTGAGGCATCCATCCTACCCGCTGGCCCGCTGGCCCTTTGGACAGGGTTTCTTCCGCCCCAAACTCTGAGCGCTCAGATGAGTCAGTATACAGATTCGCTTGGTGAACAGTAACCAACACAGGCCTGGGCATGGCCACTCCTCCTCACAGTAGGGCAGTGAGTTGATGTCCTCAGACGCCTCTGTGTTCAGCTTCTCTGATAGCTTCCCTGTGCCCCTCCGTCCCATCCCCCTTCGATGGGCTCTTCCCCAGGCTCTGCACCGAGCACAGGGCCAGCCAGAGGCCAGGCATACAGGGGTCCAGGCGAGCAGACCACAGCCGGGCTGGGAGCTTGGACCTGTGTGTCTTTCATCTGATGGCATAAAGACATGAGGCATAAGACGGGGAGAGAAAAGACCCAGAAAGGCTCAGGATTTAGTGTCCTCGGAGTGTGACATGTGTCCAAGCAGGAAAACACCCTCCTCTCTGGAGAGAAGAAAGACTTTCAGGGGGCCGCATAGCCCAGGGTGAAGGGTGGTGCGGGTGGGTTGTGTGCGGTAGTGTTGACCTGGTCATCAATTTACACTTCCTTTACAATGTTTTAGGATCCAGCTCAGTCTTCTGGTTTTCATCCTTCAGGGTCTGTGGTTGCAGTCGGAACACTCACGGGGAGGTAAGCGGTCCAGCGAGGCCCGGGCTCTTGGAGCTATGTCTAGGAGCGTGCTATGTTTCCCTAGGGACAGGTGCAGGTTGGCTGGTAGCCCATCTTCCTGCCCCAGTGCTGTGCCGAGATGAGGTCCGAGTGCAACCTTACACAGAGGTCCTTTCTAGTTTGAACCTGGGGGCAATGTTAGGAAAGTATGGACCTTTTCTCCTATGATGAAAGTGCCCCTCCCCAAGTCCCCACTGGCCATCTGCCCCCAGCTTCAGGGGCCTCAAGAACCCCTGCAGGGGCTGCTGGGTGGGAGAAGCCTGGTTCCCAAGCCCAGACTGAAGCTGCCTGTGCAGCTGCCCTTTGCCAAGGCCCGCCTCTGTCCAGGCTCAGCCTGTGTGTGTTTACCTAACCTCCAGTGAACTGGGCCGGGAACCCATGCTTGAGCCCCAGCCTTGCTGCTTGGCAGTGGGGTCTCGGAGCCACCCACATAAGCCCTGAACGTGTCTCTTTTTCTGTGAGTTATGGTAATATTGTCTGTGACGCAGATGATTGAAGGAGGCACCTGCCGGGGCTGCCTGGCAGGCAATAGCGGGGGTTAGAATTGGCACGGCTTGATTGTACCCTGATGCTGCTTGTCACAGAGCAGTAGGCTCTCTTGCCCTCGGGGTCACTCTAAGTCCCCCTTGTGGGTGGCATGCATCCCACATATACCATTTTCTCCTCTATACGTATAGGAGAAATACATACCTGGGACATACCTCAGATATACACGTACATACATATATATCCGTATATCCCACATACCTGGGACAGAGCCTCGCTCACAAATCAGGCATGTAAGAATGTCAGCCATAGCCAATAATAGAACACTTCCACAGTGAACTGTAACAGAAGTTGTATGCCCGTGGTCTCTCTTTGAAAACACTTGCCTGTCCTAAGCTCCCTTCCCTGTCCTGTGACAAGGTGAGACGACACCACGCCTGCTCGGTGAGATCCAGAGAGGCCAAGGTGCACTTGGAGTGTGCACAACTAGAATGTGCGCGCTGCCTGTCTGGGGACCGTCCACGTGGTGTGTGTCGGCCAAGGCTGACCCTGGGGAGCTCAGACCATGGACAAGGGCTGCTCACGTGCGCTTGCCACTGCTGCATTCCGAAGGTGCCCGCCCGGTGCTCATCCTTTCCCTCCAAGAAGTGCAGCCCTGGGCTCTGTGGCAGCCACCGCAGCAGAGCTGAGGGCAAACAGCAATGCCTGTCAGAGTCCACACCCACATCTGCACACCACGCGCAGTCCAGGCGCAGTCCACACACGTGCTACAGGCACTGCACACGCACTCACTCCACACTCACTCCATACACATTCTACATGCATTTGACACACTCCACATACACACCATACACACTTCACATGCACTCCACACATACCACATATACATCACATGCAGAGCGCGCGCACTCCACACATACCACGTGCACCTCACACACCACACACACTCCACATGCACCACACGCGCTCCACACATACCACATATACCTCACATGCAGACAACACACACTGCACACATACCACATACATTCCGCACATACCACATGTACTCCAGACACATCACATGCACTCCACATGCACTCCATACAAACCACAATACCACATATACACCACATGCAGACCACATGCACTCCACACACACCATGTACTCCACGCACACCACACACACTCTACACACACTCCACACACACCATGCACTCCAAGCACACCACACACACTTTACACACACTCCATGCACACCATGCACTCCAAGCACACCACACACACTCTACACACACTCCACGCACACCACATGCAGACCATGCACTCCACAGATACCGCACACACTGCATATGCACTCCACACACATCATGTACTCCACGCACACCACATACACTCTACATACACTCCACACGTACTCCATGCTGACCACATGCACTCTACCCACACCACATACAGACCACACACACACCACATGCAGACCACATGCACTCCACCCACACCACACGCACTCTACACACACTCCACATGTACTCCACACAGACCACATGCACTCTACCTGCACCACATGCAGACCACACACACTCCACACATACCACATGCAGACTACATGCACTCCAAGCACACCACACACATTGCACACACAGTCCATACTCATCATGCACTCCACACACACTCCACACACTCTACATGTGTTCCACACATACCACATGCAGACCACATGCACTCTACCCACACCACATGCAGACCACACACACTCCACACACACTCCACACGCACTCCACATGCACTCCACGCACACTCCACACGCAGACCACACACACTCTACACACTCTCCACATGCATTCCACACACACTCCACACACACTCCACATGTACTCCAAATACACTCCACACACATTCTACACACACTCCACACATACTCCACACACACTCCACATGCAGACCACACACACTCCACACACACCATGCACTCCACACACACCACATAGACTCCACATGCACTTCATACACACAAAACACTCCATACACACTCCACACACACTCCACACCACACACTCCACACACACCACATAGACTCCACATGTACTTCACACACACAACACACTCCACACACACTCCATACGCATTCCACATACAGATCACACACACTCCACAAGCACTCCACACACACAACACACTCCACAAACACACTCCACATGCACTCCACACACCATGCACTCCACACACACCACATAGACTCCACATGCACTTCACACACACAACACACTCCACACACACTCCACACGCACTCCACACACACTCCACATGCAGTCCACACACACCACATGCAGACCACATGCACTCCATGCATACCACACACACTCCACACACA
>NDGN011554916.1:0-30408 GCA_002564285.1 Tympanoctomys barrerae | reverse complement strand
CCTGAGCCTGACTGCTTTGTTGAAGTAGGCACTTAAAGAGCTGAGCTAAGGGGCAGGCCCCCCCTTTTCAATATTTCTGTCAGCAACCCCCAGCATTCTGAACTCTGTGCTTGAATTGTCCAAGTTATGCCCAGAGTGCTAATTCTCTTTGTTCATGTCCCAGGTACAAATTCTGGTTTAAATTATCTGTTTCTATTTCCCTCAAAATTTCTGTAATTTTTAGTGTAAAACTCTACAGAATACAATATTTTTCAAGCTGTGTTATCTTATAGCAGGGTGGAAACTGATTCAGATTAAACTTAAATTTCAGTGTAGTCTTATCAAGTCATTTTATTGTAGGGGAAGAAACACCCTGCTTCTGTGTTTATTTCAACCTCTGGCTGCCTACAGCCATTTTTTCTCACTCTTCCATAAGATTATCTGAAGTAAAATGAAGTGGTTTGATAAGAATTTATAGATTTTAGGGAAATGATTCTATTGTCATAATATCAATTAGTGTATTTCTATTTCCTTTTAAGAAACCAAGAAAATAAAAATAAGAAATAAAACAATTCAAGATGTACAATGACTATGTGGTCTACTTTGATATTAACTACAGATTCCTGGACAACCTGTCCCTTTTAATCTTCATCTGGCTGGTTTCCCACTCAAGCCTCAGATTAAATACCACTTCGTCAAAGAAACTTTCCTTAACTACCTGACCTGTGTTACTCAATCACATTTTGTTTATTTTTTAATATTTACCCTGATTTTTTCTTGCAGGTTTACATATTTTTATGGGCGTCCCTTCACTAGAATATAAACTCTTTCAAGCAGAGCTCTTCCATCTTGTTGACTAACGAAGACTAAGACTAATCCATGGTGTTCAGAAACCATTTATTTCTTAAATGAGAAAAATATTCACAAAATGCTGTAACGTAAAATGTCTTTCTTCAACTACAGGTTATATTTTTCCAAAATTCATGCCTAATCTATGATTTTAAATCCTAAAACAATAAACTATACATTTATGAAACCCATAAAAGGAAAAAAAACCAGGAGAACACATAATTGAATTTAGCCAAGGCAGCACTCATAGTCAAAAAGACAGCTCCATGTTTGCCCACATATTAGAATCCTGGAGAAGTTTTCCTAGCAGTCACTGAGCCAGCTCCCTGCTTTAGCTAGTTCCCACAGCCTTGTTCCCCTTCCTTCTGTGAACTAATCTTATGCTGTGATAAAAAGATAGGGCATGAGAACAATGCTGTCAAGACTGCACAACGGAAGCCCAATAAGATTGCCATTATAACAGAAATTACTACCCTTGATTTCCCTACTCTGCAAGGCCAATATCTAGGCACCTGTTCTACACATTTCTCACTATTCTCACCTTCATCAATGTCAGGAGGCAGTCCTCCTACAAACACTTTGCGAGAATATCGTTCCACTCTTTCTCCATTCTGGTGAGTGAAGCAGTGAGGTGAACCCAGGCCACTATGAAGAGGTTGATCCCCACGGCCATCATCCAAGAATCCATCTTCCATTGGAAATAGTGAAGACTGACCTGAAATACAAAGCAGGATAGGAAGCTAACAGAAAATGCTGCTTGCGACTGATTTTTATGCAAAAGAAAAAAAAAATTTTAGCAGATTCAATAACAATGCCTCCTTTGTTTTTCTGAGTAATAGGATTAGTTAGAAAATACCCCGGAGTTCTCCTAAATTTAAGGTCCCAACTGAGTGAGAGAGAAAATACATGATTAAGCAGAGGGCTGTTCTAGTATCCCACTGGGATTCAAAAACTGCAGTGAGGTGACATGCAAGTACAGCAGGAGAGAGCACTCAACGTCGGTAGGCAGCAGAGTGCACTGCCTTGGCAGGGCGCCACAGCCACTCACAACCTAGATATGGTCACAAAGTATTAAATTTAACTGTAAGATGCAAATTACTTAGTTTCGTTAAAAAGTCAAATGGTACGGCTTGTACTTTTCCTCTAGGAATGTGCTTAAATAATAAATTGATTTTAAAGTGGGCATTCATTTTAGTTTAATTTTAACTAATGGGATATAACAAAACCCACTTAGTACTGTTATCTAATTTCATTGTATAGTCTTACAGAATTTAAAATGTGGAGGCATGCAAAAGATATATTAGCTATGTGACTAGCTGAGTAATTATCAGCTTCCAACTATGTTGCATATTTCTAAAATTTACCATTACATTGCTCATTTGAAAATCATAATATCCAGAAAACATATTGAGAAATGTCAAAGTATGTCAAAGTCTCCCACATTTCCTGGTAGCCAAATAGGAGCTTTTATATCATGAGCAAAACAGAGCTATGCACAAGAAACAAGGAAAATAGCAGATTCAAAACTGCTTCTTTTGTTTTTCTCACTGAATAACAGGATTCTGCAGAAACCATAACTGCAGAATCGCTATACCATTGCTTTATCATTGTTCAGGCTTCAAAGGCTGGGGAGATGGCTCAGTACAATAAGCACTTCCCTGGCAAGCGCAAGGGCCTGAATCAATCCCCTGTTCCAGAAAAAAAAAAAAAAAAAAAAAATCAAAGCACTACGGAGGAGTTTGTTAACGGGTCCCCAAGAAATGTTCTTCCAGTGCTCCTCCTCCTTCCAAACATTTCAGTGTATTTTTGTTGCCACACTTCTTTAACTTTTATTAATAAATACAAATAGTAATAGTATTGATGTGACAATTTAGCCTATAATACTATATATCAAAGAAAGATAAAAATGATTATCATTTGGAGATTATTTGCTGAATGATCTTCAAATATCACTTACATCTTTAATCTAAGCCATTTAACTGTTACTTTTTTATAAAATGACAGTACAGACAGAAAAACAAGGCTTAATTAGGCATCTTTGGGAAATCAATCTTTAAAATTCCCTAATATTTCTAGCGTGCTTTCTCCAATGTGTGAAATGTATGGAATCAGTCATCTATTTAGCTCATTTTAAACAAAATGTAGTCTTACTTAATAAAACAAGATGACATGTTACTGAAGTATAATTAAATTTCCAAGACAATGAGTTATTTTGAGATTGATTTGACTTTTTTATCTTTTTTTTTTTTTTGAGATAGGATATTATTATGTAGCTCAGGCTGGCCTCAAAACTGAAGCAACACTCCTGCCTTAGCCTCCCCAAGTGCTGGGATTATAGGTGTGCCATACCCGGCTTCCTATTTTTCCTTTTCAATATTTTTTTTCTCCTAAGAAAGTTCTTTCAGAAAGAGAAAGGAGCAAATCTTTAATATAAATAAGTTGAAGGTCTAATATAATGTAGGGAGAGCATTTGAATTCGGATGCAAATGACACCATTCTGGTAATCTGTCTCCTTCATATTAGATGTCTAAAATGTTAACTACAACACAGACACAATGTAAAGATCAAAGCTATATTTCACTTCCCCTCTCCATTTCCCCACAAAGGTTAAATACTGAGCAAGCTTGGGGCTTCTCCAAATAGAACCAACACATTGAAAAGTTAGAAACAATAATGTTACCTCTCCTTCGCCCATATGTCCTTGCTGCATGTCAAATGAGAAGAAAAAACAAAAAAACAAAAAAATAACCTTTCAAACATTGTCAAAAGAATCATCTGAGATTTCATCTATCAGCTTTTGAAATGGAAAAAAAAAAACCTGTCCATATACTTCATTTCCTATTGTCTCAAAAACAAGGCATTGGATCATGAATGGTTAATTTAGTACATTTTCTTCAGTTCTCCAAGACACCCAAAATACTCCAAGACACCCAAAATATATGTTGAATGCTTACATGTTTTAAAAAATTACAGTAAAACACACATTATCATTAATCTCTATTAGATAGTCCTCCTCACTTTGAACACAAATGTCTTGTCATTCTAAAGCAGCTCTGGAAGCCCTCTTTCATACATTTATAATGTATGAAGAAAAATCAGTGTGAATTCCATGAAGGAGTGTCATCCAACAAAAACCGTAAAAACATTACAGTGTGTCCACATTCACCTTATTCCCTAGATCTAGGACCCTGGGACTTCTGGCCCTTCTGCAAAGTCAATTTTTTTTCTATTTTAGTTTTTTTTTTACTTGCTTATTTTTAATTAATTTTATTGAGAAACAAATAGCAATGAGACAGTTTCAAGACCAATTAATAGGACAAATTCAATAATTAATACATTGCATATTGTTGTCTTTGTAGTGGTTATTCATAGTACAAGATGCAGACATGATTATTAAACACTATTAGTACCTATTAGTACAATTCTTTCTACTCATTGAATTAAGAGAAAGTAGCTGTATATCATAACCATTTTTTGTATCTGTATATGTAAAGTTAATTTGACCAAGAAAAGTAAGCAGTTTGAATCAGTTCGGGAAACCAAGCCAGGCAGGACTGCACAACTAACGCTATGAAAGAGGCCTTCAAGAACTGCTGTAGAAGGCGTCAAGAATGATGGGGTAAGTGTGTTCAAAGTGAGAGGGAGTACTGAGGTAGGATAATGGCAATATGTCTTTTACAGTAATAATATTTAATTTAAACATTCACTATATTTTCTAATCACACCTTGTAAATCTTTATTGATTTTAAGGAAATATTTATTTCAAGGAAAACTTTTTTCTGTACATATCACCCAAGGTCCACACCATTATGTAACTATCATAGTATGTAATATGTTCTAAACCAACTACAACTGTATTAATATTCCCTCCCAAATTTCCCTGTTAACTACCAATTTAGAAGACAGATCAATATTTAACTCATGACTTTTTACCACTGTAGAATTTTATAGTATCCTCAGTTCAGGCCAAATAAAAAATCACAACAAATGAAATCTTTAGGGAATTCAGTTATGTCTTTTAATCAAGTTAAATAAAATCTTACACCAAGTACTAAATGTTGAAAAATAGAAGGTCTGGTATTATATCAGCAAGCAGGTTTCAGTCAAGAAGAAAAGAAAAAGTAACTGAAGATTCAGAAAACAATAGCATAAACTTTAAATTGGAAATTTTCAAGAAAACTACAAACTGGCACTTAAAGCCTAACCTGTCCAAATGCCTACTTAACAAATATTTCTGAATGTGTGATCTTGCTAGGCCCTATGCATAAATATCACATGACCCTGACATAAAAAACTAGTAACCTTATCTGTCACAGGGTTATATAAATCAATAAATAATAATTGATATATGATATACAGTAGTCTCCCCCACTACCCAGTTTTGTGTTCTATAACTTCAGTTGTACTGGTCCCCTCGGTCTGAAAATATTAAATGGGAAATCCTATCAATAAACAATTCATGAGTTTTAACTTCCAAAGCCTTTTAAATAACATGATGAAGCCATGCACTATCCAGTACCTGGGAATTGAATCACGACCCTTCTCCAACATGAAAAACTGCTACCTGCCCTATTAGTCATTTAAAACAATTGGTAAGAGACCACATTCACATAACTTTTATTATAGTATGTCTATTTTCATGATTATACTGCTTAATCTTTTACTGTCTTGTTTATAAATTAGATTTTTATCTCATATCTCTATATCAATATGTATGAATATATGAGGGAAATCATAGTTGATATATGCTTCCATTCTATCCTGTTTCAGTATCTACTGGGGACCCTGGAACACATCCTTTGGGGATAAAGGAGAGTGACTGCATGAGGTGGATGTGACAGAGCAGAAGAAGAAGAGCAGCTGGATCTGCTAAGAGGGGAGGGGACAAGTGGTCTGTGCAATGCACAATTAAACAAAAAAAGAGAAAAGCATCCTAGGCCTGTCACTGTCATAGGAAGATGTGCTGTGATGTGCAGGGGAAAATGGCCAGAACAGAAGCACATGGGATGAATGGGCACCTGACTGGGAGAGGTTTTTGAGTAATAGCACATTTGAGAAATTAGTATAGGGGCCAGGGAGATGGCTCAGTAGAATAAGTGCTTCTCTGGCAAGAGCAAGGGCCTGAATTTCAATCCCTAATTCTGCCAAAAAAAAAGAACGAACAAACGAAAGAAAGAAAGAAAAAAAAGCAAGCAAGCAGTATAAAAAATAGTCAAGATCTTTATTTTTAGCCTTCTATATAAATGCTAACTAAGCATAACTCAGAAATATTATATGAGTATTTTCCAAAATGAAACTGTGTCTCCTACTAAAATACATTTATACCTTTACTAGGTAGCACTGGATTTTACCAAGGTTTTTGAGTGAATGGATTAAAACAACATAAAGCATTCCTCAAGGAATACCTAGTAGGCTTTTAATTTAATATATATTAAGTTCAGAAAAAGAAGTTACTTTCCAACTTACCAGGCAAAGGTTAGAAAGACCAATGACATCAAAAACAAAAGCTTGCTTAAGAATAGTCTACTTAAATAACAGCTTTAAAGAAAAAGGAGTTTGGGGAAACAAAGATTTGAGAACTTTGGTCCTATTTTAAAAAATATATTGATGCTGCTTAGATATCTGAGAAAACAGTATTTAAAGACAGTAGGCTTTTAAAAGCTACAAAACTAATGTGGATTTTCATAACTTTCATTCAAAATATTAGGAATTTTAGGAAGCAATAAGAGATTTGGATCACCAGTTAAAATCTTCCAATGTGCACTTTCAAAATTTGAGTATGTACTTCAAACTGAAATCAATAATACAGAGAAATTTATGGCTAAGTTATGAAAACTATGCAGACATTTTCCCATATTAAGAAAATTTAAGTCATATGTGTACAATGTTTACAATCATAAAAACTTCCCAAATAGAGATATTAATGCAAATTAGTGTGGAAAAACTAAACACAATGACATTCTGAAGCTTAAAGAATAACACTGTGTAAATGTTTTATTTTCATTTATAAAACTAGTTTACAGATTACTGTATAAATTTTGTTATATGGCATACATATAACAAAATAGAAAAGTAAACCAACCATAAGTTCAATGAGCTTTCCACAAAATGAATTTATGTCTGCAACCAGAACCCATATACCATGTGAACAGAATGCTAAATGGTGACACGTCTTCATATATATTAAAGATGTAGTAAGTATTCTTTTCTTACCTATTTCAAATTATGTTTGGAACAAACCTTAAGATGAAATACTCATGCCACATCTCCTTATCACTTTCCTGAGGAAAATGTTAGATTTCCAATCTTGTACCTATAAAGTGTTGCTGCTTGTTATATGATAGTTTTTCAAACACCCAAAGAAGTGCAGAGGTGAAAAATGACTTTATGTTAAAAGCAATCTGTGTTTTGGAAAAGTTTTGGCTAAGTTAGCTAAAATAAATTCTTCAGAGTTCTTCAGTTACCAAAGAGTAGGCTATTAAAACATTTTCAAAATGTATTTATTACCAGTTTATAAAAATCTCCAAGTCGCCATCACAGTTAAGACGGATACTCTATATATGTGCAACTATTTTTATGACTCAATATTGATTAATGAGATCCTCAATAATTTAATAGTCAGTACTAACAGGATTCATGAATGTTAAAATGAGCTTCAAACATTGCAGTCATAAAATTTTATTACTTCTAGATACACATTATTAGATCTATTGATAAATACTTTTTCTAAAAGATCTTTATAGTGTTGTCTACAAATGCTGTTCTTAGTATTAGCTCTATATTTATCATCAAAATCTCTCCTGTAAAATAGTCCATTAATCTCTGGTGCCAAACTTGCAAAGAAAGTACAGAAATACTTGTCAGAATTTTTCTCTTTTTCTTTCTCCCTCTGTCTCTATATAATATGTAGAATGTATATATTCAATTATAAAAGTAAAAAAATATTTAACTCTGAAAGAGAATTTTTCTGTCTTGTTGTAACAATGAAAAACTATCCGAACGTGACACATTTGTAAGACAGCACCTAGTATGCAGCCATTCAAATACATTGCATATATTTACATGCTGACATCACTCTAACAAGTCATTTGCTTGCACTGTCTAACTTACATTGAATAGTCCCTACTGTGTAAATTAAAAAAATATACTGTATATAAATGCATGGGAATATGCATGTTCTATAGTTTTCTAGAACAGCTGAATTCATACTCATTGTATATTCTATGTTGCTGTATTTGTTAAAGGACCCTTTTTGGATTTTTGGTAATTAATATTAAAAAAAATTAAAGTATCTTTCCCTACATAGAAGCTCTAGTTCTGGAAAAAAGCTGTTGAGCCACAAACGATAAAGTATTAGTAGTTTATGGAAGAACTGATGCTTTCAGGTAACTGGTGTACTTTAATTATTCCATCTACTTTCACTCCTCATGAGAAGAAGCTCTACTGGGGGAGGAAGCTGGCTCAGATGACATGATCTTATCAAATAACTGTAAAATAGTCAAAGATTTAGAACTAAAAGTTAATCTTTAAACATAAAAAAGAAAGATGGGAGAACCAAAAAGCTGACACAATTACTATAAAAACAAGCAATATGGTCTGACAAAAATGCAAAGGTATTATAAATTATATTATAAATCAAGTCCTAATGTAACAAAATTAATTTACGCAATGCTTAACAGAAATTACTGTCATGTTGGTTCGAGCTTACATTTTTTTGTTGGGAGATTAGCATTGAAA
The DNA here is from genome assembly GCA_002564285.1 of Tympanoctomys barrerae. Classification (NCBI taxonomy): domain Eukaryota; kingdom Metazoa; phylum Chordata; class Mammalia; order Rodentia; family Octodontidae; genus Tympanoctomys; species Tympanoctomys barrerae. The sequence continues at coordinate 21,843 of NDGN011554916.1, read as the reverse complement.
GAGCATTTATAAGATATGAAAAAGACATGGTGCTATTGTTTTAGAAGAGCTTACAGGACAGCAGTGGTCACAATTCTAGCTTCAATATATCCCTAATCCTCAACTTTTAGGTATAAAAATAGGAAGCAAATGAGAGATGCAAAAGATACTATATGCATATGCAATGGTCAAATAGTCCTATGCTCAACCAATAATTCCCTCCTTACTTTTCTCAAAAGTAAGCTCATATGGACATATTCTAACTTGATCTTCAACAATGACTCTAGGCTTTGCATTATTATTTTAAGCTAACAATTGTAGAATATATTATAATTCACAATGTTTCCTATTATCTCATTTATGATGAGATATTTCAACATGCCCTTTGTTATAGCAACTAAAACCATGATAACTAAAACCAAATTAAATTAAATTTTATTTATTTGATCTTGCTATGCAGCTTGGATTCATAGTGATCCTCCTGTCTCTGCTTCCCCAGTGTTCAGATCACAAGTGTGTGCCACACACCCAGTTTCAGTGGCCAGCTCGGCACAGGGCCTGCAAGGCAAGCAATACCAGGGAGCTATCTCCCCAGCCCAATAGTTTATTTCTAAAAAGTGATTATAACCTACAATTCTTCTGCAAATTATGCTCCTCTTTTGATGGATTTCTGCTCTCCAGGAAATATTCCTCTTTTCATTTCAAATAATTATAATTAAGAGATATTGTTTAACAATGGCCTTTAAAAGATACCTTATGAATCTCTCTTCTAATATCCAAATATTTAGTTGATTCTTCTAGATGAATAGACATCCTCAGAGGAGAAGAAATACATATGTTTGTTAAAACCTGACTTGTCTAAAAGTAACTCTTTTCATTATTGATGGGAATATAAATTATTGACTATGCAAATCAATATGGTGGTTCCTCATAAAACTAAAAATGTAACTACCATTTAATTCACCTATATCACGCCTTGATATATACCCAAAGGAATTAAAGCTTGTCACATGAATATCACTGTATCCATGTTTACTGTGGTATAATATACAATAACCTAAGTATTCATCAACAAATGACTATATAAGAAAATTTTGGTATAAGAAAGAATGGCCAGAAGAAAGAATGGAGGGTTCTAAAGATCATGGGGGTGAAACAGCCACTTGGAGTTCCTTTCAGTCTTTTTTTTTTTTTTCCTTAAACAGCTTGATTTTTTAAAGAAANGAGTTCCTTTCAGTCTTTTTTTTTTTTTTTCCTTAAACAGCTTGATTTTTTAAAGAAAGAAAAAATAGTAAAAAAAAAAAAAAAAAGGATAAAGAATTTCACTGAACAAAATGAAAGGAATTCAACAATGGTTGTTACATATTGCATATTGTTGTCTTCAAATTAGTTGTTCAGATTACCAGATATTAGTATGCAAAGTTGGTCAAAAATAATTACAAAGAAGAAAAAAACTTTAAGCATTAACTCTTCAATAAATAGGATGACTATAAAATGATACAGTGTGTTAGGCTTTTATTTCTTAGCTTTAAGGCAAGGATCTGATTTTAAAGTGAGTATAGCTAAGTTATCTACTTCTATAATATACAAAGAAAGCATGTTTAGCAGTGAACAATCTCATCTTAATCTCGTTTTGTATTTTTTCCTTTTTTAAATCTTTATCACTAATATTCCTCACAGTCATTCCCAAAGTCATTTGAATTATTTTAGTTTGACTTAGTATTTGCCAGGTGTTACATTAAATAATTTGCATATATTTAATCTTCACAACAACTACAGGTATGGGGGCACTTATTAATTCTTGAGATTGTCTTCATTAAACATCATTCATTATACTGGATTTCAACATAAGTAACACCAAAACCTGAACTAAAGCTAGAGCAAAGCTACTAACAGTCAATATATGATGAAGATTAATTTATCTGTAGATGAGATCAACTCTAGAGAGTGTTTTTTAAATACAGCTAAATAAGTAGACAATTCCCATGCCTGAATCAAGAAGACTAAAAAGCACTCAATGTTCTTCACCATGTCACCTTCAAATTCATGATTTTTAAGCAATCTTCTGCTATAATCCAGACTTTGCTACTTAAGACAAACTGTATCCATAACTCAATTTCAGCATTTGATCAACCTCAAACAGTCATGGCAAACACAGTAGTGCCACAGTACAGGGGTCTGTTTATATCTTTGGAAGCTTTAAATGGTTAGTCATCAATGAACTATGAGCTTTACTCTTCATTATAAGTGAATATTTGTATCCGGTCCTAATTGATTGGTTATTAAAGCTAACACTTGATCATATCTGACAATATCAAGTTTTGAGGTCCTTTGAAGCTGAATGCTATATGTGGAAAATTATAACCTCACACTCATTACTCTTTGCAAGGTCAAAGATATTGAGTTTTCATCTTGAAACAAAGTTAACCTCAGTCAGTTTATCTTCATAATAAATAATATTTCCATATAAACAATGATAAAAACCAACCACCTTATGCCCTTTCTAGTGTATAAAGACCAATATAATTTCAAAACAAATATTTTGGAAAAAATTACCTTTTGTTTCCTTTATTATCATTATTATTGTTGTTGCATTAATCCTACCACTACAGCATGGAAAGATCAAAGTCTGACAAACAAGTGAGGCATTAATCAACTACATAGCCTCCAGAAGAGCTGTTGCTTTCAACAGCTCTCATCAATCAAATATTTTCTGACTCAATAAGCTTATTTTGGGGGCCTGCCCCTCAGCTCAGTTCATTAAGTGGCTGCTTCAACAAAGCAATCAGGCTCTGGTTGCTATAGTTCAATCCCCACACCTGAAGCCAGCCAAAATCTGCCCTGAAGGCATTCGGAGCAAATAATAATAATAATAATAATAATAATAATAATAATAATAATAATTTTTTTAAAAAGCTTATGTTTGTTATGTTTGGGCCTGGGAGATAGCTCAGTGACATAAGTACCTGGCAAGGCCCTAAGTTTGATCCACAGTACCAAAAAAAAAAAAAAAAGCTTATATTCCACAGCACAGATTTCAAACACTAACTAAAAGGAGATTCTGTCACATAAAAAAATTGTGGGGCCGGGGAGATGGCTCAGTGGAATAAGCGCTTCCCTGGCAAGCACAAGGGCCTGAGTTCAATCCCCGGTTCCACCAAAAAAACAAGAAACAAAACAAAAACCAAAAAATTGTGATTTCTCCTTTATCACAAACAACAGGCAAGGTTTTATGTTTGTTTCTTTTTGTTTGGAGGATGGTGAGAATATAGGTAATCAAAAACACTTCTGGAAGGTTGTAGGGCTTAAAGTGAGCTTTGGCCAGTGGAAGGCGGTATCAACACAAAGAAATTTGAAATACAGATTTCAAATGAGAAATGAAAGAAGAGAAAAATGAGAAAAGAAAAATGAGAAAAAATAAGTAAGACTATATTTCACTGTTACAGTTTAAATTATGATACTAAGACATACTTGAAAATGCTTAAATTCTTTGTGAGTAAATGCTCCCACTTCCCTTTTGAAATTTAGCTTATTTCCACTTGTACATATAAAAACAGAACTAATCAGCACACAAACAGTATTAAGAACAGGTAAGGAGAATCTAAGGTATGGTAAAAGCAAATACAACTTCATTGTTCTTGTTCACTTTTGACAGCAAACAGTGAACGACCTTGTCCTTTGCAATGTCGAGCACTGTGGTCTTAAGCTGCCTCTTTCTGGTTTTAGATCTGATTATCCTAACCTTTTCCTGGCACATTTATCTAGCTATGTAGAAATGGCTTTTATGTTGACATTTCAAAGGTCACTGTACAGAAACTAATGCTTGATAATGCCAGTCTTTATCATATGTGATTTTCATTTATTCTCATTGTCACCAATTTCAGGACAGGGAATCTGTTCATGCTGTTTTTTTTAACTTTCTGACACAAATTTGAGGGAAAGAATTATTCTTCGAATAGCTGATTAATAGTAACTTGCAATTGTCCTCACAAAACAAACTAATATCACTTCTCTACTTGATAAAGCACAACTACTGTGTTTTCTCACCTAGCACTAACTTCAGTTTGGGGAACTTCACTAGGGTAAATCAATTATCACTTACCATTAATAAGCAGAGAGCTATCGGATCCTGGATATGAATAGTTTAGACGACCTGAAGGTAAAAGAAGGCCGTTACTAAATGTATTTTTTAATAGATGGTTTAAAAGTAATTCAATAACAGAGCTGAACTGATTGCTCTAATAGACAAAGTATTTGGAAAACTGCATTGTGGGACAAAACTTGTGCTATAAAACAGTGAATAAGATAAGAGAACATATCAATAAACATGTTCACCAAAATTCAAATAGGGAAAGTTTGAAGGTGGCAAAATAAAATATCCTCATATTTAATTTCAAGGTCATCCTAATTTCCATATCCACCCAAAATAATTTTCTTTATATCATTACCTTCTAATATCAACTCACAATAACACTCTTCACACTTCATTTTTTTTTTCATTTGTGTAGGGCATTGCTTTTACTTTTTAAAGGTACGTAATCAGCAATGATAATTTCTTTGTGGTTCACAATAAAAGTGCTAGGCTTATTCCTACATGTGCAAACATGGCCAATGATGTGAAATGCAGGTTTTAGGCAGAACAAACTGAAGACAAAAAAGAACATTCCATTGTACTTAACACAGACACAGAACCAAAACTGCCTAACACAGTAGCAAAGACCACAGTAGTCACTTAAATACTTGGTTGTTTCCTTCGAATTGTGACGCTTTTCAAAATTTGTAAGGTAGGATGACCACTCAACATGCACGTAAAAATAATTTATTGACGTTATAAAATTGTTGAATAAGCTGTCTTCCAAATTGGTAGCCATAATAAATTAGGGAAATGACAATGAGATTTCTCTATCTTTAAGGAATTACATTTCTGTTTTGGAAGAAGTTCTATATATAAATAAAGAGCTTCTATGTGTTTCTAGATTACCAACCATTACTGAGTGCAAAGCATCTATATAAGTTATATAATGAAAGTATATTATGATGCTAACATCCACACCTCACATGCTCATCTGCACCAACCTTCAGAAAACTAGTGGAAGACTCTCAAGGAGTATTGCTCATCTAATAGATGGGAAAAGTCGGCCATTAGTTCTTTAGTGTCATCCAACACTATAAATCAGGAGTACAGGAGGACTTTACAATTGACTCAGACTTAAAAACATCCCTTTCAGAAATAACACTTCACTGTGATTCATGAAGGCTATGGAAAAGCAGATAAGCTTCTTGAAAGCTATGAAAAGGGAGATAAGCAGAGATCTTTCCAAGACAAAAGGCTTCAAGCCTCCCTAGATGCCAGCAAGACTTCACCTATTTCACTGGGAACCAGACCTAATATGTGGTCCTACCAATCCAACAATTATATACTGTCAACTCTTCAGAAAATAGCTTTATCCCTTTGATAATTTTAAATTTCATGTGTTTTAAACAGTCTGCCCAGAAATAAATTCATGTCAAGAAAAGAGAAAGCTGATCTCTACTGCCTGCAGCATTAATTAATCTGGATCCAAAGCAAAGGAGACTAATATGACACAAAATTAAAACAATATTTTTTATAATACCAAATAAAAAAGTTTTCTAAAATTAAGTTGTTAATTACTCAACTTAAAATGTCAGTTTATTCCTATTTTAGTAGTGAAGTTAGGTTTCAATATAAGAGAATAAGGTAAAAACTTTGATATTTCAATTTATTTCTAAATACTGGTTTCATTCTTTAATGCTAATAAGAGCCAAATATCCAAATCTATTGAATTCCATTTGAACTGCTTTGCATACAGCCTGGATATTATTATGTGTCAAGTATTTTTTAATAATAGATTTGAGATGTTAAGAATACAAATACAAGGAGATATTCTAATTTTTAATGCTTACATTTAATTAAAAGTGTGGCTATTCTATATGAATCATGTCTTTTACTTGGCTTTATGGAAGAGTAAGTATAACAGTGAGACCATAAATGATCAGTTATCAAACTGATTGGCCCAAGTTAACAATGAAAATTTCATTTTGTCAGAAAGTTATCTTCTGGGTAACTTTTAAGGAGAAAAAATATTTCAACTTGAAACGCATTAAAGACCCCCTGCGAGTCTTTGAGTTTGCCTCATTGCACATCTCCTGAAGAGATGCTGTGCCCAAGGCAGGTGATGTCTGACACTTTATTTGTTACTTAACCTTCTTAATACAGTAATTCTATCCTTCACTGAGATATGACACTGAAGAATCACTGGCAAAGTTCACAGTTGAACTCTGAAAGTGATACTTGTTTTTACTTTTCTGACCTGGCTTTGTAATACGATTTGTGTCAGGCTAGACTCAATTTTGGTCTCTGAGAAGCAAATACAACTTGAACATTTTCTTAATCAGTAATTCTATGTCTATTTTAAAATATAAACAGCAACATTAAGAAATCTTTTTTCCTTGTGCTAACTTTGATAATGTCTCTCCAACGTATTTGCCTTACTCTTCAGTAAATTCTTTCTACAACTAAAATATCTAAGGAGTCATTCATAACTATGGATAACACATATCACTTCCTTTCTGGAAATCTTTCCAAAGTTCCCATAAGTACCAAGGAAATTTAGTCTTCTTTAAGCCATTCATGATTTTCCTTGTACACAGCCTTTATTTCTGTTCCAATATCCTCTCTGCTATATGAATGCCAATTTACAACAAAATTTCTCTATTTTCTATGGCTAGCTTACTGACCATCCCCTCCTATATCTGATCTAGAGACTTTTATGCCATGTCCTTAGTGAAGGATGTGTGTGGCTGTTATACTTTGTTTAATCTATTTAAAGACTATTCTTTTTAGAGCAGTGTTAGATTAACAGCAAAACTGAGAGGAAGGTACAGAGACTTCCCACCTACTCCCCACAAATGTATAGTCTCCCCATTATCAACACTTCTATCAACATAATACCTTCCTTACAACTTAAGAAGCTACAATGACATCATAAAAACCCAGATATGCACAGTTCACATTAGGTTCACTCTTGTGGCTGTACGTTCTATGGGTTTATGCAAATGTATGACAAGTATGAACTGTGTAGTGAGACCCTGTAGATCCCATATTCAATACATAAAACAATAGTTTTCCACTGCTTATATGAACTACAGTCATATAGTAGTTTATATGAACTACAGTCTTATCCCTCCATTTACCTACAAAAAGAGATCTCAGATGCTTCCAGGTTGGGCATTTAATTTAATTCCTGGAGGCAATTTTAAATAAATTTGCTATACACAGCCATATACATGGGTTTTGTAGGGATATAAGCTTTTGGAAGAGCTTTTTAATTATTTTTTCAGGTTCACCTTTCCTAGGACACCTCTCCCAAAAGGAAGGCCTTTCATAAAGTTAACTTGCCAAATTTTATTTCTAGCATCACAGCAATAGCTATCCTTCTTACCTAATAATTTAGCTACTGGCTAACTCATCTCTTTTACATAATAACCCCCTTAGGAACTATAGACTTTTTTTACCCTTTCTTGAGTTTCCTGTTTGGGCAACAGGCAAACATTCAATAAACATTCCACTGAACTTAAAATACCAGCATTTCACAAATGAATACAGTAAAATAAAAACAATTGAGGTATTTGAATATGAATGTAATACAGTACCTGAGTTTTCATTTCACTGAGTTTTTAATAACTCATCTATTTATAAACATGACTCAGGTTTTGGGACATTAAAATTTAATTCCTAGAGGCAGAAGTAGAGCATTAGGATTTCAGGAATGTAGCCTATTTGGTGGGTAAGATCAATCTTAGATGGCTCTTGTCATTATGTTACAAATGTAAAAAATACTGCCTGATCAGCGGTCCTTCTTCTAAGGGACATTATGAACAGAAACACAGTAGTCTCTAGAGGCCATTTATGGCATTTGGAGCCAGAAGCCTGGCATACATCATGAAGAAAGCATAGGCTATATTTGGTGACATGACTCAACCTTGCCAAATATAGGCAGTTGATACACTGACTCTGGAAAACTACACTACCAAATTCTACAGCATAGAAAAGATCTATGCAACTAGACAATTCTATGCTAGGCATTTATGAGTTGAACAGAACCAAGATTTACCAATTAGACTGACCAAGCATAGGTGTGGAAACAAGTGCTTTAAATAACGATATGTACTTCCTTCAGACTCTAAGCAGCCTAATCAAAAGATGAAAGGAGAGAAGACTAAAACAAAATACCTTATTATATTGTTATGGCTAGAGTCTAGATGTTCCCCCAAAGTCTCATGCAGTCGTAAGTGGGGCTTTTGCAGGGGTGGCTGGATCTAGAGTGTGATGCTGGGATTAAGGGTGTGTGATTACTAAATTGTTCTGAGTGTGGACAATGGGAAGGCCCATTTTGGGTGTGAGCGCTACTTACACTTAGGGCACGTAGCATGAATGTAAGGAACACGAGCACAGTGCTGCTGTCCCACTACTTTACTGCCTTGCTACTTCTGCCCGCCATGAACTCTGTGATGCCTTCTGCCATGCCTACTTTTTTTGGTGCCAGCCAACTACAAACTGAAAACTCTACCAACTGTGCACTACAATAGATCTTTCTTCCTTTAACTTTGGAATACCAGGTATTTTGTTTCAGAAACAAGAAAAATAAGACATACATTAACACTATACATGGACTATTTTCATAATTAAGTAAAATAAAAATTATTTGCTAAAGAGAAAGTCAGATACTATTGATACTGATGATTCAGCAGGAAATAATATATTTATTTGGTACAGGGTCTCAATACACAGCTCAGACTTGTAGTGATCCTCCTGTCTCAGCCTCCCCAGTGCTCGGATTACAGTTATGTGCCACCATGCCCAGTTTTGGTGCCTGGCATGGCATCTGGAGTTCCGGGGACACTATAACACATGGTACCAGGAATCAAACTCAGATTCTTGTACTTGCCAAGCAGATTCTTAGGCTACCAAGCTATCTCCCCAGCCAGTAGGAAATAATATAAATGATGCAATTTCGTACATAAACACTAAGGTATATCAAGTGCTTTACAGTACCATTGTTTCGTGCTATGATCTCTTTTTCAGAATCATGTTAACATCTTTCATAACTTGGTACATGCCAAGCAACAATAATAAGGAATTATTCTGCAAGGCTATCCAAAACATAGCCATGAACTCCTACATAATGGACATGTAGCATAAAATTCTAAGTCAACTTTATTTTCTCAAGCTATAAAAATTTATATTATGTCAAAGGAAAAGAACACCATTGAAAATTTCTAATCCATGTACATACATATTTGTGGTTGTTTTTAATTAGAAGTGCTTCTCCTACTTCTGCTAAATTCATCTAGTAATATCTAAGTAAATCAAAGCTATAGTTTCACAAATATTTTTAAAAGATAAAGATATATATATATATATATATATATATATATATATGTATTTGTATTTTAGGGAAGGGTCTACAGGGTGTTCAGGGTCTCACTACTAGAGCAGTAGTGCCACCGCCTGTTTACAGCCTCCCAAGAGCTGGGATTACAGGCACGTGCCACCATGCCCAGTCTCAATGAGGTCTCAGCACACCCCAGGGTAAGGCCAGTGCAGCAGGCCCTGGGATCGAAGCCCCAGCCCCTGTACCTGCTGCAGGTGCTTTAATCTGCTGGGCTATTTGGCCAGCCCTTATCAGAAATATTCCACCTCTTATACATCTGATGATTTTATCAGTAATGGCTGAGACTTGCAATAAGATGGCATTGTGGGGATCTGAACAATATATACCAAGGCTCAAGATGTATAATAAAGTCATTGATTGCAAATACCAACTTTCTATTTGTACAAATGCAGAACCAGTACCAATATGAACTAATAAAAATTTGATATGCTTTATGTCTTAATGATATAGATGTAATTTTTAGTAATTTATTCTATTGACCTATAAGTAACTTTCCTAATCAAAATAGGTACCTTATTCTACTCCCTGACCTATCTATGCTACAAGAACTTCCCATAAGACATTTCTATGCAAAATCATGTAGCAAGACCTGGTGAGGTCTAATATCAAGTGGAGTCTTTCACCTTCCAAAAAGCCATTTAAAATTCATTAAACACACACAGAGAATTTAGGCTAAACAAAAACCCTCTCAGAGATGAAGATAGCTTTTAGATTCAAAGCCAAGGTTTCTAAAACCCCTTGAATTCATGCCCTTTCCTGCCTCACACAATGCCATTTTCCTTCTTACGTGTACTCTAATTATTCAGAACAACTACCAGAACAACTTTCTTCTAGTTTACTTCCTCTGTCAACTGTCTCCATCTAGCCCCACCCCCCGCCCCATGTCTCTCCACTCTCCTGTCCAGTAGTTCTCATTTTTTAGGCCTCATATCCTATGCAAAGTCTTCCTTGCCTCAAGACACCCACTCTCTGATTTCAGATAACCCCACATGTTCCATATAACACCCCTGACAGTAATTACACTGTGTAAGTTATGCTATTTGTGTAAGTGTGGTACTTGCAGTCCAACAGGGCCTTCAAACTAGGTTACAATTCCACAACATTTAAATATTTTTTGAGACAGGGTGTCACTAAGTAACTAAACTACCTAAAGTGGTATCCTTCTGCCAAAAATCTCCCAGAGCACTGAGACTTCAGGCATAAAACACCAGGAATGGCAAACGATGCTTGTTAACTAAACTCTTCCTCTAAAAAAAAAATCTTTGAGGACAGACTGAGTATTGTATCCCAAAGCCTTGAATGGAGAAAAGTGCTCAGTAAATAGCTGCTGAATGGATGAAACAAAGGCAGCAGCTGGTGGTCTCTCTGTCTTCAAAGATGTAGTGAAAAGGGTGGAACCAAGCCAGTCTGCAGACCTGTCAGATAGGTCTTAGGTTCACTGACTCGCCGAAAAAGAGATCCATATTTTCATTTACTTCACAAAGCTGCTATAGTCCTGAGATAAATTTTTGCAGAACAGCAAGTAAAGTCCCTCAATGTACAGGAGCTATCTAATTAATATTAACTTATTTCCCCTGTCCAGCTATAAATTAAGAGACAACCAACAATTTTCCACTTGTATGAGAAAGGAAGAGGAGGATTCTCTTTGGTTAGTCAATCCCAACCTTAGGGTGTGGCAACCTGGGGAATTTTTCAATTTCCGAGAAGTGAAAGTTTGTGACTACCCTGGGTTACAAGCCCAGATATATATATATATTTTGGTGAAGAGAAAAAAATCCTAACATCTAACTTTCTTCTATCACAGAAAGATTTGAAGAGAAAACTTAGAAAATTCAACTAAAGTTTCTTCCTATTAAAAACCAGGGAAGGTCTCCTTTCTGTGTTAAAACTCCAATTGAATTTTTAAATTGTGAAAGAATATTTGAAGAACACTATAATAGTGGCAAAAATAAATGTCTATCAGTAAGTAAAAGCCAGTGGGCTAGCTCTCTACAGATTGAAGAATGTTTCCTTTAAAGAAAACTTGTTTGATTACAACTGAAGGCAGATGCAAAGTTGTAAGATCTAAAAGCATATAAGTACTTCAGGCAGGAGGGAATGTCTAGAGAGAAGCTAGCAAGGAGCTGACCCAATTAAAGAATTCAAAAGATTTCCTACTGCCAGGAAAGATAACAACAAACCATCCAGCAGGAAGGCTATTTTTATCCTTGCCAGAAGCCTTCTGATTCTGGATGCTACATTTAGAGGACAAAGCAACAAGATAACTTGCCTTAAGAGGATGTTATGATACCAGTGATTAATGGCAATTTTTAAGCTCTAAAAAACTTGACACCACTTTGGTCCAAACTAAACCAGCCAAAGCCAGCTTAAAAAAGGAAAGGGAGGTAATATATTGAAAAGGAGAAAAACATACTAGTGTGTAGTAATAAACAAGGAATTGTGTAACTGTCTCTAAGGTAAAAATGATTTTGAGAAATAGCTCTCTACTGACATGAACATGAAAAAAAAATATGAACTCCTTAGGGATCCCAGGCTAGTCCCTATAAATTACTGAGACATTTAGAGATATGACAGCAAAAACTTTTAGAAATGTAATTAAACACTTCCCTGATTGACCACAGATACAAACAAAAAATATGAATGATCTTTATATCCATTATTTTACAAAATAGAACACAACATCTCACACTGATGAACACGTGCTCCTAACAATGTTCACTTAAAACTTCACTCCCAATAATCAACTCACTAGTTGTCTCTCTGCATCCAGATTTACCATCAATTTTAATCACTTATTTAACATAATCTGATGACTGTCTGAACCTTAATGATGAGCTTGAGTGGCATGTTGATCTAAGAATCCTCTCGTTATCACCCCAAGCCCTAGTTCCAGTTTCTCCTACAGACACACAAGGCTCTAAGTCTTTTTCATTGGCCTTCAAAATTAAATAATAAACAACTATTTGACTGTGTCTATTAATCTACTGGAGAATAGACAGGGATTACTAGAATTATCAGGCCAGGAGTCTTCGTTTTTAATGCTTGATGTATCCAAAGCCTGATAACTAGTGTCCAGGGTACTACAGATGCCTCACAAGTATTTGCTGTATGAATGCTTCAGACAGCTTTGAACTTCACAGATGCATCCAAAGTGGAGTGATGGGGTGGGAAGGGAGAGAGTGTATCTGAATTGCTTGTGGCCTACACATACTTAAGTTTCATGACAGACCTGAAACAGAATTGGGGGAGAAAAAAATCCTCAATGAGTCTATCTTGGCTTCTACTCTTCAATATGAAACTAGCAAATGTAAGCCCCTAATCTTTTATAGAAGATTCTGATGATAAAATACGTATTTTAAATTTGGTTCCTGGACTCTCAAAGTTAACAATTTTAACATTTTCCCTATCAAAGCAAAATTAAACAAAATATTTACATTTTCTTATCTTTTTTTTCCTCTCATTAATGCTATACAATAAATGTGTAGGTCATTGAACTAGGAGCCAGAGGCTTTGTTTTCTATCCAAATACTCTAGGTAAGAAAGTATAGAAAGCTAAGTGGCTTTACAGAAGCTACTGTATCTCTCTGAACTGCAAGTTTTTTCCAACTAGAAAATAGATCACAAAACCAATATACAAGGTTATTGTAAAGATTGGCACTAGAGATCATCCCTCAAGGGCCACTGGGTGAGTCAGAAATTGTGTCTCAAATTCTTGGAACTAGTTTTCAACACTGTTGTTATTACAGAATGTCCAGATCTACCTCAAAAAGAAAAAATACTTCACAAGTGTCCCTCAATATACATGGTTTATAGAATATTCCACATATTTAGTGAAGGTGAAATATAAACAGGAGCTGAAATGTAAGATATTTCAAACTATGTGGTTTAAAAGAGACTTCAACAGTACCTGTTTCTAATCCTAACAAATATTGCAAAGCTATGCACTATCAAGGTATCCCTAAACTAGCCCTTCAGATGTCTGAGAAGAAGCTGCAAAATATTATTTGGTGGAGATGACATTCTAGGGTAAATGACAGCCTTGCTTCTTTCTGTCCTCCTCTTCACTAATTTCTCCACTAAATTTCCTTTTTATGTTATGTTCCCAATGTATATCAAGGGCAAGAGTACACAGCAGAACAGTTAGCAAAGTTCTCTACAACAGCATTTTATAACCTTTCGTCGATATTAAGACCTACTCTGAACAAAATATTTCATAGAGACTTCCCTCTGTGATAACAATTGATGATGACATCAACCCAGTGAACACAAACACCTAAAACCTTAACAAGATAACCTTAGTCTTGATAACAATATGAATTGATGACACTTTTAAAAGTATTTTCATTGTATTGCATCCCCATCTGTATTCTTTTGGAAGATAATCTCGCATATTTAAGTGACAGAGCTATCATCTAAAATGTTTGGCCACTAATGGGTTGACAAGACCCACCAAATAATTCCCAAATCTAAAAATAACAAGTCTATGATCCACACATAAAGAACAGAAATATTTCAGGAGAACAAGTTGAAACTACTGCTTCCTAAGAAATTTTTATGCCTATCTTGAAAATACCCAGTCTAGAAACAAAGCTTTCACTCAACTAACCTTGGCGACTGTTTTCTTCCTTCTACACACTAGTCAATATTCAATGCTATCACATCCATGTTTACACGATACTTACATGCTATTTTCAATCATTAAACTCTAAAAACTTGTTTTGTAATGTAAAACTAATAGAAGTGCCAATGTCAATTTAATGATCAGTGCCTTTCTTCATACTTAAGGAAATTAAGATCTAGAGAAATGACCAACCTAAGGCTACACAGAGGATAACAGCAGAGCAAGGCCTGAATATAATCCTAAATGTTTCTACTTTTATTTCTTAACATTTTGGAAAGTCTTCTAAATGCTAATAACTTTGATCATTACAACAATGATTAAGTAATTATTTACTAAATATCTCCATGTAGCCAATCTTGTCAGGCTTTTATTATTTGGATCATGATAGCCAGTAGAACTTAAATATTTTGAAGTTCTTTATACTTCAATTAATCATGGCTGTTTTCTAGGACTAAGATTTATGGTATACTGTTGGCTTCTCAAGCAATAAAAAGAGGGCCTCTAATTGGTTGATTCCTCCTCCTCTTTCCTAATGTGTAATAATTGGCATCTACCCAACTGGATTCCAAACAGATAAAAGAACTACTTTCCCTTTAGAGTTCCACTAACATTCTTAATTGACTTGTTACCAGGTAATACCAGGAATTAAACAGTCTTATCATTAGAATTGACTACACTGGTGTGACACTGCACTAAAAACCAGTTGATTAAACAAAATAATGAAGTCCACAGGCAGCACAGCCACCTTGACAGCTTCTTTAAAGAGTAACTAGTTAAAGCTGGTTATTATGTCTGACTTTTAAAAACTGTACTACTGAAACAGCAACAAATTCACTGAAGGTTTTTTTTCTTTCTTTCTTTTCTTGATTTAAGCTTTCATAGTAAGGACAGAGGTATGAAAGGAAATATATCACAAGTCAAGCACATACAACTGATGAATTAATCAACTGCATGTACTATTTGGGTAAAATTCCATGCATATCAGGAAGCAATAATTTCTGTGGCACTATTGTGAGCTGTTCCCTCCTTCCTGTTCTTAAACTGGATGTGAAAAGAATCTTGGATATTTTTATGACAGCTATGAATCACATGGCACTGCTTTCCCTCCCCCAAAGTCATCCAATAACATAGTCCAGTATTACATAACAGGATCAAGGAAGGCCTTAAGACTGTCATAGATAACAAAGGGCTAATTAAGCAGGTATTAGTATACAGGGCAATTTTATGTTTCAGTGACTGTCAAGAAATGAGACAGCAAGAGTCACATCTTTCGATAATTATACAGAAATTTTGTAGAAGGAACTCTGAAAGGAAAAAAGAAAAATTGGACTAGCAATGATATACAATACATTACCTTAATTTGGACATGGAGCATTAGCAACACGGACCTCTGGACCTATTCTTTTACACAGTAGAAAAGTGCTTATTATTTACTATTGATGGCCTGCTGAAAGTCTGAAAACCTTACTACCTAAATTTTATTTAAATTTCACTTTTAAATAAGGAGTATCAATATTTTGTCTGTTCAACTGGTAAAACCTACTCCTGTAAGTTCTAGGCAACAGTTTATGTGACACTGTTAAGACATTAAAGAAAAGCACTTGTTACCTAATTGTCACTTTTTTCTGATGTTACCTCTAAAAAGTATCTTATTACATCTAGTATATTACTTTACCAGTGCTTGCCCTGAATATATCAAAACAAAATTAAATCACCACAACATAGAATACAAGAACCTTAATATAACTGAAAGGAAAAAACATGTTAATAACAGAATCTTTTAAAGAAAGATTTAGGATCTTTGCTTTCTAACAACATAAAAAGTTTGTGATTCCTTACTCCCCTTCCCTCGCCCTGTCCCCTTCACCCTCACCTCTAATCTAGGTAAAATCAGAGGTGCAGCAATGTTTTAAGATGATCACTCAATTTTCAGACTTCAAATAGGTTTGCTGGTGCCCACTGCTCAGGATGAAAATAAGGGGACTGCTTAAGTAATTATGGACTCACATCATGGATGACATAAGACAAACTCTCCCTTTGTGACAACTGATTATATAATTTAAGAAGAAAAACAAGAGTCAAATACTGTACCACAAATGTACAGAGAGTAAGAGGCAGAAAAGCACTACTTTGAACTTAGTTTTGTTATGTACGAAAATAGGCCACCTGAGATTTGGCCAATGAATAGGATATGGATATATTTAGTAGGAACTGAGTTAGTTTCAGTTCAGAGGCAATGAGGGAAGATCTCAGACCAATTTTATGAGCCAGTCAACACATACACAACACACAATTTCCTCCCAAATATTTTTCCCCTTTTTTCCTCCCCAAGGGAGGTGGGAGGTAGGATAAAAACAAACAATAACACCAAGTTTGAAACAGTGTTGTATAGTTGCTTGGTTCAAAGTCTACTCCTTGGTAGGGCCTGCTACATAAGGCTATGAAAAAACCAGTATATTCTGGCCAAAAATAACCCAAAAAGCAGGCAGTTACAATTAAAAACAGGTCCTGAACCACAAGTAATACAAAGAAAATCATGCCATATGACTGCCCTCTGCTTCTTCACAAGAGAAGTTACTTCAACACAGAAGCCCAGTCACATCCTATGATACCACAAAGTTAAGGCAAAGAAAGACTAGGATGTTCCATGTCCTGCAGTGAAGAAAGGGAGAATGCACAAGGAGCGGAAACACACTTCATTTCCAAATAGCTCCACACAGAGTTAATTGTAGCCCAGTTTAGATTACACGCTTGGTTATGTACCTCACCCCATACTCATGAGGCTTCTGGAAATGAGGCAATTTTCTACCCTCTTGAGACCTCAGTTGCTTGCCTGCTTTATGTTTTGAATTACTTGGTATCATCTTAACAGAACAAACAGCAGCAGCTTGGTTCTGGAAGGCTCCAGCCAAGCATGTAGAGCACAGGCCTGGCTTGAGTCTCAATCTGAACACTTGTAATATTTAAAGGTACCCCCAATTTGCCAGAAGACATCTGATACTACATAATTGTAATTTATTTGTTTAGGAATTCAAGTATAATTAACAAGTTTACCTTATTCATGACTTTAGGGCACTTTGTATCATGCCCCACTAGATATCCATTAAAAGAAAATGTCTTATCTAATCCTTTAAAAAGGTAAGGTTAGGTTCCAGAGTTATCTGTACTCAAACTGTCATAGGAAAACTGATTCAAATAGAAAAAGGTTAGGTATCTTAAGATTAATAACCACCCCCCTACACATCATTCCCATTTGAAATAAATCATTCTAATATTAAAACAACAAAACCTATTTTAGTAGAAGTCACATTCATTCTTTAAATTTTTACTTTCGACCAAGTTATTTCAAATTTAGAATATATGTCACAAGTAAATGACAAAATTTAGTCTCATATTTAGCTGGCTATCTCAGTCTAAAGTTATTATGCTAATAAAATCCATTCTAAAACATGTTTTATCAGTATAGAACATTTTTTTCTCTAAAACAAAGAACTAAGTGACTATATTTTGAAACAGAGAATTCTGTAAGAGAATTGTGTATCAAAAGAAAAGGTTTCCCTGTTACTATATATCTTTTCTAAAAAATCAATACTGAATTCATTCTTAAATAAAATTATAGAATTTAAATAATTATCCCAGCAGTGCTCACTTCAGCAGCACATATAATAATACTAATTATCCCAATAGTCAATTTTTTTCAGTGGTATTTTTTAAATCCTACTTGAAATTAATGCAACAAGCATTATGTAGTAAACTTCAACTGAGTTTCATGATCTTCTATAGAGAAAATTATAAAATCTTTTGATTAGCAACAAAGAAGCACAGATGGGATCATCACTTGCCCACTCCTTTAAGCATCTTATTCAAAGAAACTTACAGCAATGAAAAATAGTAGGGGCAGGGTCCCTAAATATAGTGTGTAAAGGAAGAAAAATATCAAGAGTGCTTTAAAATTCAAGGTCAAAACAAGGCTGGCAGTCAGGAATTAAATACAAAAAAAATATTTGGAGTAGATACACACAACTCTTAAATTCATATTAAATGAATGCATGAAGCAAATAAGGTGGGGATGTCTTTATGGACCATGAACCTACTGCTTTCTCTCCATATGCAACAAGCTTCTTCAGCAAGTGGAAAGGTGTAAAAGACTGTTACTTCAAAATCTTGCATTTCTAAATGTAATCATTACTAGTTACATTCAAAGTAAGTATTTAAAATGTCCAAAACTAACAGAAATTGTGGTAAATATGTTAATAATTCCTCCTCCCAAAAAAGTGAAAGCAAGACATATTCTAAAATAATGGAAAAGACTCTATTTTTATATTCAAAAGAAAAATATGATGACTCACAACCTTGTTAATGTCTGAAAAACAACTATAAAGTTACGACAGCATAGAAATTGACTTTATCCTCTAGTAAATTTTGCCACCTCATTTTGGCTTTCTAGTGAAATAAAACTGGATATTAAACTGCTTTGATATATTATATTCAACATATGTGACCACTATCATGACAGTGTGAAATACTATACTATGACATCTGATAATTTCCAAGTATTATATTTTGTTTATTTAGTACTACTACTGGATTTTATCTCAAGTACTTTATTTTATCTCATTTTTTTTGGCTTCTCTGTAGAAATTACTATTTCTTGCTTCATTGCTATACCTCTTTATTGCCTTCAAACACAGGAGAAAAAAGGCTCCTTAATTTTCAGAGATCTCTTCTATTATCGACACTGAATATAATATTGATTTACAAATCTTTATTTTACTATTCCTTTTATTTTATTATTTCAGAAGGCTGAAACAGATATACTTACATGTGGTTTTAATCTATTTCATGCTGCTCCATTTCTAAATAATAAATACCAATTTCAAGGTGGGAAGAAAAACAACAATAAGATACAATATTTCCAAAATAATCATCTAGGCATTTATGATATGTTTCTGTCTGGAATAAGAACATATTTAAGCCTCATAATATTGTATCATCCTGTAAGTGAGGCTCTTAGCTTATGAGACTGGATGTGCAGTAAAGAAAATGCAATCAATCTCTGAACCAGACGTCTGTGGAGTGTCACCAGTGTTGGTTAGGGAGAAGGCAATGCACAATTTCCAGGATATAAATAACATATGCATCTGCCAGCTGACCAGAGAAAAAGACAGGCAGATGAGGTATAGAAAGGACCCTTTACATCTCAAAAGTGCTAAGTCCTTTTACATGAAAAACATGATAGTGGCTTTGAAGCTCTTACCCCCACAAAAAAGTCCCAAAACTGTAATTACAAAAATTTTAATATAAATTATAAAACAAAGTCTAAGTCCTTCTTTTGAACATTTGTTTTAAAAACAAAGTTTCCAAGAAGCCAGCAGCTGGAGTTAATAACACATTCATAAAGAAATTCAAAAGCTATATTTGAAGGTCTCTAGGCATATCAATCATTGTGTGTGCTGATAGCAAAAGTAAAAATGTTAGGCTCCATTATATCAAGGGAATTTTTTTAAATGAAAAATATAAATTCAATTTTCTGGCTTGTTTTTCATTTAATGAACATAAGCTATATCAATAGGTTCAACTTGTGGTTTTGCTCAGTTTGGGACTTTATTATTTAAACAACACACAAACCATTTATTTCTCATGACTACCCATGAGAGATAAAAACAAACAAGGTCATTCATAATATGTTTTAAGTTATTAGTATAAAATTAAACCAAATAAAAAATATACCTTTATAAAATAAAATCCTTTCTTTACTCGGAAATTAATCTTAATTGCATTTCTACGCCCCTGTTTTATTTGAGAGGCATTTTGTTCTCCACTATACTCATCAAATTAACACCAATTTTCTATTTTCTATTTAATACCAATTTTCAAGCACTTTTACTTTAATGTATTTAGTACAAGGTCTACAGAGTCTCACTACACAGATCGGACTTATAGTGGTCCTTCCTGTTTTTCAGCCTCCCATGCACTGGGATTACAGGCCTGCACTACCATGCCTAGTCTCAATCACTGCCAGGCCAGAGATCGAACCCACAACTTAAACTGCAACTGGCTTTTCACTGGTATATACTCCATATCATTTCTTGAATGTCTTCTATGAACTAAAAAAATATGTTGAATTTTTTAATAATAGCATATCATTTAAACTTCTGGATTTACCAAATCTTTACATTCCTAGAATAAACACATAACTTTTTGTTGCTTGATTTTTGATTATCCTTATCAAATCAGCTAGTGAGACTTAACTGAAGCAAAAAATGGTGAGAATAAATTTATGTAAGAATATAGAATAAAAGTGTGTAAGTGAATTACACAATAATTCACTTAGCAAGCTAGAAAACAGAAACAAACCTGAGGTACCCTGGTATTTTACTGATTCAATCAAGGAAATCCTGTAGCTAATTTAAAAGTAATGTGTGCAAACTCTTCTCATCTAACTTAAGTACTAGAGAGACTTACTTCTTAGAAGTCTCATATAGCATGTTGTTTATATCTACTGCTTCTTGCAACCTGTGTTTTTTCTGATTAAAACCATAGGTATTTATTATAAAGAATGATTTCTTAATATCACCCCTATTATTTAGTAGATGAGAGGCCCTCAAAAAAAAAAAAAGCCTGGTGAAATTACACAATGTTTATGAAGAGTAAATAAATACCCTTCAGTTTTATTTTTTCTATACATTTAATTTTAAAATAATTACATATTCATAGCAAGTTTCAACAAGTAGCGCAGATATCCTCCTAGTCCTCTTATTCAGTATCCACAAATGGTAACATCCAACATAAGTAAATTACAAAGCCAGCAAATTGATATTGTACAACCCACAGATCTTATTCAGATCTTTCCTTCAGTTATTTTTTAAGTGCACAGTTCTTCTTAGTTCTAGAAATGGTCTTAGACTCTTAACTTTTTAGATTAGAAAACCAAGATCCTGAAGGACCAAAGTGAGAACACTAAAAAATAGCAAAGATAAAACCAACTCTGACATCTCTTCAGAGATACAAGGTGAATCTGTATTAGTCATTCACTAGAATTTCATGAGCAATTCACTAAAAATCTTAAACATATTTTTATTTCAAATGTATCTCCTGAGATGCATTCACCTTTCTTCATACATCATTTTTCATTTTCCAGAAGTCCCCAGAGCTTTGTTCATAAAAAATTCACCTCCTATCGATCAGTTGAAAAATACTTAAAAGTTTTACTGCATTAGTAATAGAGTAAATCCAACCAAAAAAGCAGCAGGCTACCTTGGTACCTCTGAATTCAGTGCAAAGCTCTACATCTGGAACAGGCAGGTTTATAAACATGAAATGAATGAATGAATGAATGCACAGTTTAAGTAGGGTGGCCAAATATACCAAATATTTCCAAATTTAAGAAAAGAAAGAAAAAGAAAAAGAAATCTGCTCTTTATTAAACAGACATTTGTGAAAAAAAAAACTTCTATTTTCTGGAGTAATTTTCACAACAGCAGTGGAAGTGCCTTTTGAGAACATCTAGTCAGCATCACCTGAGACATTAAAGAAGAACATGCTGTGTCTCATTTCTCTGAGCACCCACATTCAACTCTTGAGTGCATCCTAAAATTTCTGCCTAATACACCCTTCCTGTGCCTCTTTATTTTTATTTTATTTTACTGAGAAATAAATATCAATGAGACAGTTTTAAAACTAATAGGACAGATTAAATAATTTATACATTGCACATTGTTATCTTCTTAGTGGTTATCAGTAGTACAAGATGCAGACAGAATATCC
>NDGN011554900.1:0-10337 GCA_002564285.1 Tympanoctomys barrerae | reverse complement strand
CAGGCAGATCACTGTGAGTCCAATCTAGTAGTGAGACCCTGAACACCCTGTAGACCCTTCCCTTAAAAAAAAAGCCCCAAATGAACATGTGGTAGACATCTTCATAAACAGGGCACGTAAGCCTAATATCAATGTCCAAGTTTTTGGAGTATTTTTGTACTAAACATAATGGTGACTTTTGATTGTCAAAATATTTTTAAAAATTTTTAAAAAGAAGAAAAATAGTAAAAATAAATAGTAGAGATGATACAGAATTTCACTAAACAAAATGATAGGAATACAACAATGGTTGTTATATTGCATATTTTTGTCTTTAGATTACCAGATATAAGCAAATTGATGTGAAATTGATCCAAAAAATTAAAAAGAAGAGATCCAAGAATTTGGATAACACTTGTTTTACAAAAGGCATTTAGGTATATTCAGATTTCCATGGCTGGAAGGAAAAAACAAAAACAAAAACCCCCTAGAAACTCAATACACCAAATAATTTTTTTAACAAATTTATTTTAGATTATTTATAAGAAAAAAGGTAAATATTCTAATATTTTCTGTATTTCAGCCTGGGACATCTGTTACTAGAGATTCATAATGTATTTTTAAGCCCAATGCTCATAAAAGGCAATAGAATTTTAAAAAAATCAGAAAAAAAAAAAACCAAAAAAGAATAAAGGAGCATGATCTGTAGTAACAGCTCTGGATGATTTGGTTATATTATGTGGAATTTATTTACTTTTCATTTTAAAGAGAAAAAAATAATGATAAAACAGTTTCAACACAAGGAAAATAACAATAATTAACATGTTAAATATTATTATAGTCATAATAGTTGTTCAGAATATAAGATATAGGCAAAACACTTTGTCCAGAAAGTATTAGCACAGAGGCCGGGGAGATGGCTCAGTAGAATAAACGCTTCCCTGGCAAGCTCAAGGGCCTGAGTTCAATCCCAAGTTCTGAAAAGAAAGAAAGAAAGAAAGAAAAATAGCACAAACCATTCTTTTCAATGAACTAAGAGAAACTAGATGTATAAGTATCTTAACTAATACATAATATATATCTTAACTATTATATATATATTATATATCTTAACTATCATCTATCTATCTGTCTATATTATGATTCTGTTCCTCTTCTTCCCTTTCCCTGTTCTCCCCATTCTCCCATAGCAGTTTTTCTTTTTTTTGGGACAGTTTCTTCCCTATTCTCAATATCTATATATATTTTGGATCTTATGTACTTGTTCAATTTCTTACACTAATGAGACGATATGATATTTACACATGTGGTCTGTTTTATTTCACTTATGAGTGTGTTTTTGAGTTGTATCTAATTCTAAATTTCTCAAGCATATCCTATGTGAGGGTAAGTAAAGTAGTACCGAGTAGTACTCCATGATATTAAAAAAAAAAAACCCTCACCTGTTTTGTATTCCTTTGTTGATGGGCCTTTGGGTTATTTCCAAGACGTAGTTCTTACTAATTGTGCTGCTATAAACATGGGTGCACATATAGCACTGAGGTATGCATATCCTGTGAAATTTAGACACTAATTTTTAGGAAGACTGGGAAGAAATAGGACAACTCTAAGAAAATGTACTCGAACATACAGTCTAGATCAGAGAAGGAAAGTCAGCTGTTTTCGACAGTCCTTTGAGGAGATGCTGAAAGGGACAGCAGTGCTGTGTCCAGATTGAGGTACTTCTCTTGGCTCCAGGCAGAAGAGTAAGGGCAGTAGGTTCTGCCTTAGAGGTTATCTTCAGGCTCCAGCTGGCTTCTGAGAAGCAAGGAGCTAGCAAATGATGATCAAATATGGATGTAGGGATGAAAGGTTGTGGGGGGCTTGGTGTGGTGGAGGATTGGCTAAGGCAGAGTGGTGACAGCCCAGGAGGGCAGGGTTGGGTGGAAAAGAGCGTGGGAAGGGACTGACACAGCTCCCTGCCATGGCATGGGACACAGGGGCTGGACACAAAGACCTGGAAGGGTTGTGTTACATCTTACAACTACTGTGACTGGCATCCCAGATGATGGGATACTTTACTTAGTCCCAAGGGAAGGTTCTGGAGACACAGGATCAGGAGTAAGGAAAGGGCTGAAGCTCAAAGAATGAAAAGTCACTTCTATTGAACTACCTGGAAAGATCAAAGAGTTGAATATCAATTCTCTCGGTAGTTATAGTCAAGCCATTTTGGGGGAGGAAATTGAAGTTTGCATAAAATTAGAAATTGAAATGCTCCATAGTGAGACATATTAGAGCTACCATATGTGGAGAAATTAATATAACTTGGTTGAGAAGCCAAGTCAGGGAGACAAGTGGCTTCCTACTGCTTTAGTAATTTCAGGAGAAAAATGCATTAGCAAATAAGATAGGACTAGAACTTTTCATGTAAGTGGCAGCTAACGATGGAGGTTGCAGTCATTATGAATGTTTTCTCTTCCCACCAAACCACTTACTTAATGGACTTTTCAAATGCTTTATGAGGAATATTTTCAAAGAATAATCCTAATCCTAATCCTCTGTCAGGTTGTGTAGATGTACTTTCTCTGCTCACTGTTCCTTTGAATGCTGAATGCATTTTCTCAGATGCACAGCTTTGACACAGCTTGCTGTGCACACTGTGCAGCCCAATTTCCAGTCTCTGCCAACCATTTATCTGGTTTGGTTTGGCTAAACTGATTAGGGATCTTATCTTACTTCCCAGAAGCTGCTGGTGATACTTTGAATTAATGGACAACATAAAAACATGTATCAATAAATCCGAAAGAAAACAACAACCTAAAAAATCTTTAGACATATGCATTAGTCTAACACATAGGTTTTCTCCATCACTTCTTGTGTTTGGTGTATTACTTGGAGAAAGCTTACATCACTCAGAAGGCCTTTCAGCCTTCAGTTCTTTCAATTCTCAAATTCTTGTTCTTTTCCACCTTCCACTTTTACCAAAGTGAGGTCACCTTAAGCCCTACTGTCTCCTGATTCCTATCATCTCAGCTGTCTCTAACCCCACCCTCTATCGCCCCATGCCAATCAGCCCTCTGATCACCGGCCAACGATCACGCCATACCCTAGCCCCACTCCTAGTCCAATCAAAACCTGCCACGTATCCCTATTCGCTATATAAGCCCGCTCACTTCCGTAATAAACCAGTCCTGCACATCCTGCTTGGCTCCGCGATCCTTCTTCGCATCGTCTGCCTGCCTGCGGCGGAGCTAAGGCCCGAGGCCCCCAGCCTCACCAAAAGATATCAGTTTCAAGTTGGACATGTAAAGATTCCTTCTTCAAACATCAGTGTCTGCTCAGGGGAGAGAATTATGCCCATTTTCTGGCTGGCATTCGTTATAAATCTCTGTGTTGGGGTAGGCTGTGGACCTTTCCTGCTTTGTCCCAACAGTGCTTCATTTGACAAATTCAAGTGTCAATGCACTACCAGCCTTGTGGTCTGGGTCAGTGACGGTGAACCTTTTAGAGACCTGGTGCCAAACTGCAACCCTAAACCCACTTATTTATTACAAAGCACCAACATTGCAATTAAACCTGACACTGAGGTTTTATTTTAGCAAAAAGCAACTTAGTTAGAAATTTAAGGTCTTGATTTCTTTATAACAATGGATGTGTTAGAAAAATAAAACAAAACAAAACCAACAAAAATCACATAATAGACTCTGGTTCCCTTTTTCATGTTTTATTTGCACCAGGAATTGAACACAGGACCTTGCACTTTCCAGGCAAGTGCTTATGCCAATGAGCTATATCCCTGGCCCCTCTGGCTCCTTTCTTCACTTGATCTTAGCCAAAAGGCTGAAACGTAATGGCTCCTTTCTTGAAAATGTGATAAAAGCCATTCATTCCCTATCCAAAATATGAACATCTAAGCATGCTTATGATTTTGTGATCCTCATAAACTGAATCCAGGAAGGGATCTTTTGATTTTAAGTATTAATACATACATTTCATTAATCAACACGTGAAAAACACTTTTTATAGTCTGTTTTTCATATGTGGTTTATTTACCATTTAAAATCTCCAACGGGTAAGTCCTTTCTTCTAAAAGAGTTTTGGGATGCTGTAAGACCTCGAGGTCCATGTGTATTCAGCTCCTTTTATATAGGTTCACTTCTAGCAATGTAGCTAGAAAATATTTCCTGAAAGATGTTGTGATCAAAACTTTTTTAAAAATGAATTTAGGACAGGGTCTACAGGGTGTGCAGGGTCTCACTAACTAGATCGGACTCATATCGATTCTCCTGTTTTCAGCCTCCCAAGCTCTGGGATTACAGATGCATGCCACGACGCCAGACTCAGTTGCCATCTCAGTGTGCTCTGGGGGCAGGGCTGGCATGGTATGCTGGGTATTGAACCCTGGCTGCTGCCCTCTGCTGAAGCAGGCGCTTTAGCTCACTGAGCTATCTGGCCAGCCCTCAAAACATGTTTAATAATTTACTACATTCCAGTCCTTGCTATATCTTGTTCTAGGGTGAGAGAATATATAGTTATTTTAAGGAAACCTAATTAATGGGATCAGGAGCAAATTAAATAGCCTCCGAGATTTATGAATTAATTGTTGGGAAATGCTGCTTCCTGAGTATGTGAACTGGGTCTTTTAGGATTATTTGGGATAACCAGTCATACTTATTTCCATTCTTTGTGTGTTTCTATCTAGCAATACAGAATCCAAGTCATTTTTGTGGTGTTATGGATGGAAGAAAATGAAACTTTTTTTCATGTGACTCGTTTTCTTTTTAGAATGGCAGCATAGTGGCTTTTGGCCTGATACTAGACACAATAAAATAAACCAACTATAAAGTGCTCACTTTCCTAGTTTCATTCTTTTTTTTTTTTTTTTTTTTTACTGTTGTTTGAAGGTGTTGGGAGTTTTCTGTTGGGTTGGTAACTCTGAGGCCTGCTGAGGATGGGAGGATGGGGAACTTGGTAAAGGGCAGAGCTTTGTTGACCTGCATCAGAGAAATTCTCTGAGGTTTAGTCTTCTCACTGCAGTAAGAGCGAAACTTCAGAAAACCACAGTAAGAGAAAGAGAACTCTCAAATCCCTTGATTGCCCATCTGCTTCACCTAAAAATCCGGCTCACCTCCCCCGGCTGCTATAATATTTTACCTTCCCTTCTGACTTCAAGGCTTCAGTTCACATAAAGATGCCAAAAGAGTCTATTTAAAACAGCAAACTGCAGTAGGAGCAAAGGAGGCAAAATATCGGCAACTAATAGACAAGTTTCTTTTTAAATTTATCTCTCTTTTTTGGTGGATGTAAACATTCAGACCTCAGGAACTGTACCACAGAGAGACCCTCAGACCTTTCTCCAGAGACTTGACGCCTGAATGTTCTAGATGGGAAAGATGGCGGAAGTGCTGGAACCGGAAGTGACTTCTCACGGAAGTGATCGCTTGTGTTGTCACCTATCTTCAGATACCGTCTTTAGCACTGAAAATTAATGAGCCTGTGCATTAGAGTTCCTGGGTCCAAAAAACCTCAACATTGGTTTAATGCTCACCTGTCCACTTAAAATTTTTAACCCTTGTGGAAAATACTGAACTGGTTTTGAGGCTAAATGTCAGGGGCTCCCTATTTTTATGTCAGAGGAGAATGGTCTGTGAGGTTTGGCCTAGCAGATAGCAATAATTAGCAGTCCCACCTAGGGGCAGTTAACTACTTAACCTCTCTGGCAAAAGATTAGTTAGTGAGTTAGACTAGATGGGTGGCTCAAGGTAGATTAATGCTCTTCTTTCCCCTTAACACATTTTAAATATTTACTTAAAAATATGTAGTTGGTCCCGAGGATACATTACGAGTATTATTTGTTTCAATGACAGACAGAATGGTACTATTCTTTTTGAGATGTCACAATTTTTTTCCCTTCCTGGCAGGACTCTGAAGTGGAAATAGTGGACCCTTTTCCTGTTTCCATGCAAAGAACAGATTGTTTGTCTCATACATATTCAAAAGATCTCTTCAGGAACTATAGTTCTATGAATAGCATTCCTGGTGATCAGGACTTGTGGTTTGGGGAAGTAAAAAATAGAAACATATTGAGGATAATGATATGCCAAGGTGAGAGAAATTTGCGTAAAGATGATTTAAATTGGAAAGGTCAGATGCCACAAAAATTATAATGACAAATTACATCTTCTTCGTATGCCAGTTGAAATACTATCTTAATGAAAATCTTTTTTTTTGACTCATTTGTTTTCCTACCTCAGAAGTCCCATATTTGTTACACAGTGTTGATGTCACTTACTAGAATCATAACTGTGCTTTTTTTTTTTTTTTTTTTTTTTTTTTGTGGTACCGGGGATTGAACTCAGGACCTTGTGTTTGCCAGGCAAGCTTTCATTCTATTGAGCTATCTCCCTGGCCCTATACCTGTGCATTTTAAAAGAAAAATTTAGTAACAAAAGTGCTGATGTTTGTACTTTAGGTACCGCATTTTCTGCTTCACATAGAGAAAGTTTTCATCTGTGTGGTTTGTTTCTCAAAAGGTGTAGTGGGTTCATAGATGGATGAATGTAAGCTCCTTTGAGGCTGACCAAATTAATTTGCACTTCTTCTGTTACTCTCAGGGTCTAGGACTATGTGTATTCCTCATGATAATGACTATGAACCGATTTATCAGTTTTTCCTTAGACTGTTCCCTAAGGCAGGCTTTATAAAGCAACAGAGGAAGCATCAGCATACTATAAAAGAAGAAGTTCACATTCAGTTGTTTTTCTTGGAAAGGAGTGATTTTTCTTACAAATTATCTCAAAAATCAATCAGTCAATCAATCAGCAAACAAATAAAAATGGAAGAAGAAAAGCAACACAGTCTCTTTCTACCTCCCACCACTGTGACCTAAGTGAACAGAAAACCTTTAGAGTTTAGAAGACAATTATCCTAGAAAAAAGGTCTACCACCAGTGCTTAGCAAAATGAAGATACCTAGAGAGGAAGCAAGGAAAATTGGAATATTACAATTGTACTTTTAAAGAAAATCTTCAACTTTAAGAGTCAAGCTTTTCTTTTCCTTTCAAGAAAAGTTGCTAAGGATGTTAAAGACCAGGACCCTCTAACTTGGGCTCTGTCTGGGCCTGGACCTTTCCACTGTAAATTGGCCTCCCTGCTACCACACCCTTGAGAGGCTCACTCTGATGAGGACAGCATATTTCAGCCTCCGGTACATGTTCGTGGTTTGTATTTTAACAGAGCCAGCCAAATAGGCAAGCCCCACAGACTCTGGAGTACACATCGTGGGTAGTTCATCCGAGGGGTACGGTCATGAATGACTCAGGAACCACCAGGCAGTCAGGGAACAGGTAGACAATGGTGATTTGTGTCTTCTTCTAGGACATTCAGGGACCTAAAAGCCATTTTTACTGCAAAGCAGGACGTCCCTTGGGCCTGTAGGTGTCCAGTAGTTATCAAATAGCAGAACGAAGCTTGGTCCTTATTTGGAATCCTTTTGTTACTATAAGTTTTGATCAAAAATCTCTTCTCAGCTCCAAGTAGGGGTGTGTTGGTCATTTAAAGAGAATCTGTCTGAAAGCTGACTGGACAAGGTTGAACCAGCCCTGAATTTACCTGATATCTCCTTCCCCACTCCAAGACGGAGGACACCAAGATAAGAGTTTTATAGGAGACATTCAGTAGCACCTAGAAGCCCTCAACCATTGTTCTAAAGCTGTGGCCAGTTGGTATGATCATTAACTGTATGTGTCAACTTGAGTCAGAAATACCCAACTAAATTGGGCCAGCATACTTCTGAGGGTGGCTGAGGGGATTTACTAGAGACAGAAAGCTCATCCTAGGGTAGCTCCTTGCCCGGACTGTGCAAAAGGGAAATGAAAGAAGGCTCACTTCTCTTTCTTTGGAGGAGCTTCAGTCTTCCCTTTCACTTTTGATGTTGTCCTCTGGGTTCTGGTGTAGGTGTAGACCCTTCAGCCTTTCTGCATGGACTCGTTAACCTTCATTAGAGACTCTTCAGCCTTCTGGTGAAGACTGTTATGGGATACTACACCAAGATCCAGACCTTCAACTGGTTCCTTTGGAGCTCCAGAACACAGACAGAACCTTTTGCAATCTTTCACCCCTGACTCTGAGCAGCCAGGTAAGCCAGCTTGGGACGTTCTTGTATATTTGAGTATCTTGCATTAAATCTATTTCTCTAGGGCATACTGGTTGATACATCTGGGTTCCAGGAAAGGTGCAGCTCCACATAACTGAGGCAACCCTTGTCCACAGGGACAACCCTTGTTGGGATTGTCCTCCAGGCATAAAACCATAGTCTTCAGCTGGAATGATTCCAGCAATGTGACTTTAGGTCTGAAATAATGATCAATGGGACCCCAGTGCACCAACTAACTGTTGCAAGCTGGCCTCCTGCCTCTGCAGTGGGATAGTCTGAACTCTTATACAGAGAGAGACCCTCCAGTTACCTAGGAATCCTTTCCTATCTTCCCTCTGACTTTCCAACTGAAACTTTTTCTCTATAAATTTGTGTTCTAGTTTTAACTTCTATTTCTGATAAAGCAAGGACCCACATGAACAGGTTACATTAGCACCCACAAGCCCCTAAAAATGTACCCAGCTTCAGGCCACAATGTGCCTCTCTTCTTCATGAGGGTCTTCACTCTGTTTCTCTGCATGAGCACTTTTAAAACTCTGTCTAACATATCTCTTTATGACTCCTGTAGATGCATCCTTTAAATTTATTTTCTGTGATGAAAGTCAGTAATCCCACAACCTTCCTCCTGGGTTGGGTAAGTCAATTTTTTCCTTTTGCCTTGGGGAATTCTTGGGATATTAGCTGGTGGCCTTGAGATTGAAGAACTAGAGATCAGGAGCATTACAAAACTCTGAACATATTAACCAGTAATTCAAACAATCCTCTAAGCTGGGCATGAAGGGACATACCTGTAATCCTAGCATTCTTGGTAGCTGAGGCAGGAGAATCCTAAGTTTGAGTCCAGCTTGGGCAACTCAGAAATACTTTTTCTCAGTAAAAGGGAGTGGGGGTTGAGGATGTAGCCAGTACTACAAAAACAGAATCCTGGAAGCAAACAGAATGAGCTGAAACACTATGACTGAGAATTTGATGAGAACCAGTTCATTAGCAACTATACTGCTTATGAATAATAAAGCGGTACAGAGTACAGTGAGAGAAGCTGACCACAGTGTACCGCACTCTATATGTACGATGCACTCACATTACAAATTCCTTCATTTATAATAAATCCTTTTTTTTTTTCATCTTCATACAATCTCAACCTAAGAAATCACCCAGGTGCTCTGTTAAATATAGATACTTAGGTTGAATCAATGTCATGCAATTATTAGGATGAATATTCTGGCACCAGGAATATTTATAGAGTGCAGTCTTAAGGAAATTAGATTTTGGAGTGTTATGTGTCTCAATATATAGCATTCATGTACATGGGGAAATGTTAATAGCCTTTGCAATATTGATAAATCAATCAACTAGTCAATACGTAGACATCCAAAGAGGGTAATCCGAAGGGCACATCTTTTCATCAGCTCTGCTTCTCCTGACCTATTCAGAAGTAGTCTGTGGCTTTCATTCTGTAAAATAAATCTCTCTTCCTTCTTTTTGCACTTCCCACTCTAGTCTTTCTCAGTCTTTTGTCACCATTCTCTCCCTGTAAACATTTTGTCAAGTACACTCTCTGAGTAACTGTGGAAACAGAAAGCCATAGCTACTGGTTCTTGCCATAATATCTTTGGCCATCAATGATAAAGTGTCAGTGCCTTGTGGATGGTCTGAGATAAAATATTCTTCCTGGGCTGGATGCTCTGATCATTTTGTTAAGGTGTTTATTTCTGAGATGAAAATCTTTCACTTGTCAGAGGAAAAAGAAATGCCCAAGATAAGACATGGAGAGGTGAGTTTGGGTGTACTAGTATCTATGCTTTGAAAATAAACATCATTTCAACATTTCAGAGTCAGTGGTAACAAGGAAAAGCTCAATAACAATGTTTTTTTGAATTCTCATCAGCCAGTATTGCCATGATAGTTTATTGATTAAGGTTTTTTAGACACATCTTTCTCTGGGTCCAAGATTGTCAAAGTCTTGAATTCAAGGTGCCAACAGGTTAAAAGTGACACTTTCTTCCACTTGGAGAGACAGTGATTTATTTATCCTAGGACTTCAATGACAGTGGAATACTCATCTCTGACAAAACTAAACAAGAAAAGGGGATACAAATGAAGGACTATTTTATTTTTGTATATTCAAGTTAGTTAGGATAGATGTACAGTTACTTTCTCTGAATTCAATGAATAGAAAGATTTGTTCTAATAGTGTTTGTGGACAGGATATCCTGTCTGCATCT
>NDGN011554889.1:3893-16788 GCA_002564285.1 Tympanoctomys barrerae | reverse complement strand
CGAGAGAAGAGTAACCAAGACAATCAGTAAAACCATAACTATAATGTACATGTTACTTTCTTATTGTGCATTTAAATAACTTTTATAAATCAGCTAATACTACAAAATAATATATTAAAATAAAAATAGCTGTGGACATGCTATTTAAAGTTGCCAGGGCTGGATAGATAGCTCAGCAGACTAAAGCGCCTGCTTAGGCAGAGTGCAGCAGCTGGAGTTCGATCCCCAACATGCCCTGCCGGCCACACCCCTGGGGGTGCGCTGAGACGGCGATTGAGACTGGGCGTGGTGGCACACACCTGTAATCCCAGCACTTGAGAGGCTGTAAACAAGAGGATCACTACGAGTCTGGTCTATACAGTGAGACCCTGTACATCCTGTATACCCTGTACACCCTGTCCTAAATACAAAAATAAGTTAAATAAATAAAAAATAAGTCAGGCTCAGGTTGCTGTGGTTCGATCCCCAGAACTCAAGCCAGCCAAACCTGCCCTGAAAGCATACAGAGCAAAAAAAAAAAAAATCCTTCTAAAAAAATAAAGTTACCTCAGGGACCAGCAACAAACATAGTTCAGTGGACTAAGTGTCTGCGTAGACAAGCACAGGGACCACGGTTCAATCCCCAGTACCACATGCCACGCCAGCCCCACCCCGGGCACAGAGCTGGCCACCGAGATCAGGCATAGTGGCACACTCCTGTAATCCCAGCACTAGGGAGGCTGAAAACAGGAAGATCGCATAGTGAGACCCTGTACCGAATACATAAAACATAAATAAATAAAAATAAAGCTGCCTCACTACAGATGGCTCATATACCATACTTTGAGACGTGCTCGTTAAAAGAGGCTTATTTTAGGAATGTAAGGCACAGTCTTGTCTCTCCCAATGCATCACATCTTCTCCGAGGTAAAGGGAGAGGAAGATTGCACAGGAAATGGATGGATGGCAACAGGCAGACTGCATTTAAATCCCAGAGTGTGCAGCCAAGACAGGAAAGGAAAAGAGAGGACAGTGGGCAGAGAGCCGTGGGGAGGAGGGCATGCAGGCGCAGGGCTTAACTCTCACTGTATGCATGGATTTGGGAGTGATGCCTAAAATCCTCCAAAGGCTTCCCCGCAGTGCAGGGTAAATGGACATGTGCTCAGCATCCCGCCCCCATGAGCAGCCGCCGTCCACCCTGTAGGCCCTTCTTCCCCAGTTCTCCCAGACAGTCCCTCCATGAGCAGTTTGCTGCTCCTTGGTCTACCATCTTCCTACCCTCCCCTGTGCCCAGGCGGCTCCTTCACTGTTGTTTTGTTGCCACTTTGATCCAGTTCTTCAAGCTCAGCTCACCCGCCCCTCTTTTCTCACCACTGCTTGTTAGGCTTTATAGCACACTGTGCAAGATAGGAAGCGCCATTCCCTCTGAGACTAGTCCTGGAGTGATAAGCAAATGGTACTTTGCACAGATAAAAGCCCAACCCTTCCCCTGAGGGTAGGCACCTGAGTCAGAGCCCACAGCTGGATTTCTGCCCTTCTTCCAGACCCTGAACCCTGCACGGCGCACACCCTGCACAGCATGAGTGGTCCATCTGCGCTCTGGTTCCTCCCACAAACTCATCACAAGCCTCACTCCTTCCAGTGTTTATTGACTTGCTCATGTCCTCCAGTAGGCAGTCAACAATTTGAAGGTGGAAAGCACCCCATCTGTCTCTGCATGGTCAGCACCTAACAGAGCACCTATAA
Organism: Tympanoctomys barrerae; assembly: GCA_002564285.1. Classification (NCBI taxonomy): domain Eukaryota; kingdom Metazoa; phylum Chordata; class Mammalia; order Rodentia; family Octodontidae; genus Tympanoctomys; species Tympanoctomys barrerae. Next base: position 15,063 of record NDGN011554889.1, on the reverse strand, counting down.
ACTGGAGCACAAGGAATATTTGCTGGGCCAATGAGGATGGATCAAGGAAAACACATTGGCTCAGAAGGCTGCAGGCGCCAGGAAGCTGCGAGAGGGAAAGGAATTCAACCGGGCATGGAGTTTAACTCAGTGCATTCCCACACTACCGGATACAGAAACTACCCTGTGTGGGTAGAAATACCTCCAAGCAACCACAAGTGCAATGAACAATGAGGGAAGAGCTCACCGAAGTGGGAAAGTGACTTGCCAACCCCTTCTCACAGGTGAGTTTGTACCTTACTATTCCTATCTCCTTCCATGCTGTGTACTTCGAGCCATTCAAAATACTTCTTCAACAAATACTGATGGAACAAATAAAGTGGAAGTACAGACTTCTTGTCTACCACATCATACACACTCATAGAGCAGAAGGCTGGAAGGATCCAGGGTCAGTAGAGCTGACGTCCTATTAAGAGCAAAGTTTACACAATGATTCAGACATACTATTTTTAAAAGGTATTTTGTCACTATAGCTGTTTACTTCTTAAGCCTCATTTCTGTAGGTTATAGAAAAAAAAACTTGCAAATTAAAGATAAGTCAATGTCAATCTCTTGTAATTTAAGACAAACCTTATTGGTCTACTGCAATCTCCTCTGAATAAATAATCACTAGATTCAAAGACCAACTCATCTCTCAGGCTATTTATCTTCTTCAAAGTCCCCCCCCCCCACCAGCTCATGGGTGTGAAGGGAGGCTCACAGACCTTGTGGTGGTGAGTATTCTCCCAGGGCCTTCCCTGGTCACTGCTTTAGCACAGCCTGCTCTTGTCCTTGGGTGTCTGCCCTGAGGAATGGTTGATCCCACCTGGTCATCTGGTGTAGAGTGTGGAACCAACAGCTGTAGGCTGCTGACCCCAGACTCTTCTGCACCCCTCTACTCAACCATCCAAAGGCTTGGAGATACCCCAGTATGGTTCCTGTCTTCTCATATCTATCAATCAGCACCTCACTCAGGCATTTTTCAATTTTCCTGAGTGCTCTATGAGACTCTATCTCCATAGTGAACGAGAAAGACTGAGAATTTTCCAGGCTGCCCTGAGAAACAAGGGATGTGCTCCACTGAGCGGGAGGCCTCATACCTGTCTGGACTTCATTTTCTCTCCTCTCTCCTTCCTTGGGAGCAAAGCTAGGACCCCCACATCCAGCCTCTGCCTCTTCCAGCTCTCTGTCTTTTCCTATCCTGTGACCACATCCTGCTCCTGGTGGGGAGAGGGGTGGACAGAGAGTGTCCTCAGAGCTCATCCTGAGCTGTGTGGCATATCTGTTCCAATGGCCAAATGTGATACATCCCCTGATGACAAATCCCGCTTTCTTTCCTCGAAGCCAGGCTTTCAAGGCAACTGCTTCATCGTGGAATTCTAGGCGCTGTTTCCAAGGCAGAGCTGAACACTGATTCCTTCTTTTTGCAACTCTGCCAGGATGCTTGTGGCTGAACATGAGAAGACCTTGTTCAGGGAGGTGAGGAAGTGAGAAGAGCCCAAAGAGCTGCCACAGGGATGCCTGACGGCATGATCTGAACAAGCACACCTGCAATAAAGTGCAGAAAGGCTTCTCTTAGGGCTGCAAGCGAAGAACAGGAGAGATGTCTACAATCACACAGGAAGGGGCAGCTCACTCAGTCTCTGAGAGTCAGGGAAGTCTGAGAGGACAGAGCGTTCAGGCTGAGCCCTGCAGGTGAAACACATTAGCCAGGTGTGTAGATGGGCGGGGAGGGGGCTCCCAGGAGGCCAGGCTGGAATTGGGGAACACATCATGACAAACCCCACCAAGTAGATATGCCAAACTAGGAACTGGGGTCGTTTTACCAGCAAGGTGGAGCCACTAACAAATCCTAAGCACAAAAGAAAGCCTTGATCTAGCCTGATGTGATGGTGCACACCTGTAGTCCCAGCCCTGGGAGGCTGAGGCCAGATTGCAAGTCTGACCCCAGCCTGCGCGCGACTTAGGGAGATCCTGGGGGGGGGGGGTTGTTGTTGTTTTTGTTTTTTGAAAAAGGCCTAGGGAGGTAGCTCAGAGCAAGGCCTGGGTTCAATTCCCAGTACACGAAAGAGGAGGCCGGAGGGGGAGAAGAGGAGGAGGTTGGAAAGAGCCCTCAAAGTCAGCCAAAGCGGCGCTGCACTTCTAACCGCACTTCTAACTTGCTAACCACACCGCAGACCAACCAATTGACCACTTCTCCTGCCCCCGGGCTTGAAGTAGGGGGAAGGCCAGGGGGCCAAACAAGCTCCCCTCCCTGGGAGGTCAGCGTACTGGGAGGAGGGGCAGGTCTCAGGAAGCAACATTCCACTCCAACCGGCTGCCCAAGCGGTGATTGACTCCGCTCCGCGGGGATCCGATCCAAAGAAAACCGGCGCCTTTCAAAACACCAGGGCGTGCGCACCCAGAGCGCGCTCTAACCACTGCAAAGCCTTTGACGGCCCATCTGATGCACGCAAAGCTGGTGTCTGCAGGTGGCCCAGGAGCAGTCAAACATCCACGGAGCCAGGCAGAGCATGAAGCCCCCCTCGCACCCTAGGGGCCCACCGCTCAACTGCTGAGGAGTTAAGCGGTTGAGTGTTTTAATTTCCTTTCCTCTCCTGGTAATTATAAATATGACATTGCAAACTCCCCTAGTGCGGAAGGTTCGCTATTCACTCACAAAATAAACAAAAAGAAATCCTCCACACTTCACGTTCCCACATGTGCATGTATTTCACTCATGCCAATCCAAAGAACAAAGCAAAACGGGATATTATGTACTGATTTTAAAAAAGTGTGTGCAGCCACATTCATCCCTTTTTTTTTTTTTTTTTTTCTTTTTCCACAAGTGGAGATTGAACTCAAGCCCTTGCACTTGCCAGGGAAGCGCTTATTGCACTGAGCCATCTCCCCGTTTATCATTACCCGTTTGACTCCTCAGTCCTCTCTGCCATTTCCGTCAAACCGCGTTTCGCTGCTCGGATTCATGGAGAGTCTGCGAGCGCCCTCTAGAGGAATTTTGTTTCCATTGCGTCCATACAAGGGCGAACTGAGCAAAGCGGCTCGGTTTGGTGGACTTCTAGAGAACACAGACTTCCCAAGATGCATATGCAAAGTAGATCTGTTTTCGGCTTCCTTTTATGCATGGTATTTGTAATTCAGAGACAAAGCCAGCGTCGCTGATAAGAGTAAGAGCGGACAGGCTCTAGCCATCAGTGTTAACCCGATTGAGAAGGATCTAACAGAAGGCCTCAGGAATTCACTGCGAATCCTTCTCTGTTCTATTCTGACAGACTCCATCTCTGCCAGGAAGGGGGCTGTCTGTGGCTCCCCCAAAACACCGTCATTGCCTTTACCGAGTTTGCGCAGAATACAGTGGAGGCCCAATCTGCACCATCAGAGCCTCTACCCATACAGATGACTTTATCTTCTTAAAAAGAGGGGTGAGGAAATCGCAGTTTTGGGTCCCTCTTTACAAAGGTGAAGGGGAATGAACCTTCTTATAATATGTCTGTTAGGCATCTAGATAAGCCCGAGGTAGCGGTTGTTTCAACCTATGTGGCATCGTGCATCTGACCAAGCTGTGTCCTCCTGGAGTGAGATGGGGCTTGCTGCCCTTCGGGAGCACAGATCTCATTCCACAAAACAGAAAAAGAAAAGCCACTTTCTAGTTTCCCAGCTTTGGTTTGTGCAGTGAGCTCTCATTCCACCCGGGGCAGCAAGGCAACCTGGGTCACTGTGGTTATTCCTGGTCACTGCAAGCGCCTACCAGGGACTTCCCGGTGGGTCTGAGTGGTCACCTCTGCGCCCTGCGAGGTCTGACGCCTCTCTCTCACCTCTGTCTCCAGTCCCGTCCTTTACTTAGACACGGCGGAACACCTGCCCCCCTCTGGGGACGTCCGCACCTCTCCTGAGTTGCGGAAACACACAGATGAATTGTGTGTTTAGGCTCCTGTTTCCGTTTAGAAAGAGAACCACAGATCGCTCCAGGCAGAGACGCCCTCCTCATAAACTTAGCGGTGACCTGGTCCCCAGTCCGCACAGAAGGGCTGCCCTCCTCAGAGTCCCGCATTCCGCAGCTGCCCACCTCTCTCCACCTCAGCCTGGAAAACTGTCTCCCCTGAGATCACCTTGTCATGGGTCCTTGCTCACAGTTTTCTGTCCTGACACCACTTCCGGTTTCTGGAGGATGCCAAGGAGCCCCCACGCTGCAGGAATTGGTGGAAATGTCAGGAACATCCAGAAGTATGGGGCATACTCCGCTGCTGCAAACTCGATGTGAACGTTAGGCACGTTCTTGATCCTCTTAAGGCTCTGTGTCTTCATCTATCAAAAAGGAAAGCCGCGTCTAGCTTTCGGCTCGTTGAGAAGGCTGAACAGTAAACTTCCAGCCTGGATCCTAACAGTCTAACCTCCCTCGTTCCCTGCTATTCTGTCTGCAGTTGCGAATGCCAAAGGATGTAGAGATCTGAGCTGCAGAGCAACTGCTCTTCGATAAAGAGGAAAATTAGAAGAAAAAGCACCAGGACACCCGCCACTGCCCCACACTCCCCTATCCCCAGAGACTCCAAAGCTAGAATCTTGGGAACAGGCAAAGGAGACAAACATTTGAGAAAAGTCCCTGTTATCCCTGGAGGTTTGTCCAGCTGCAGCACGTGTGTCACTTGCTTTTTTTATTAATGCTACAATAAAAAATATTTTCAAGGAATTGTATATGAAAACTTCTCCTCACTTAATGGGGTGAAGGCAAGCCAAAGCATTGGACTCCCGTGGTTGTGGCCCAAAAACAAACAGTCAGGGTGACCAGCCTGTTCCAATCACATCCAGGTCGATCAGCACCTCAGAAAGAGGCCCCAAAGCCATCCATCTGGACGTTGCCCAGGCAGCCACAGAGACGGGCTCCTCCAGAAGCCTTGCTCCCGCCACCTGGCGGTCAAAGCTGTGAAACGCAGCTTCTCTGATCTCTGGCCCAATCTATCACTTTCCTAAAACCCTGTCATCTCACCATTTCTCTACCCAACTTGTCTGGTTTTCTAATGACACGTCTTTGATTTCTTATATCCTTAGCAGCACTATCTCATCCAGCCAATTAGAAGATAATTAAAGAATTTCCAAAGCTTTGGTTCCTTGATGTCAGAAACCCATTTGTTTTCCTCAAATGCATCTATCAGTCTATTACTCCCATTTAGCCTGTTTGTACACTGCATTCTGCAGCTCCAGAACCTCAAATTACTGATTTTTATGCTTCTTCCATAGCACTTAATGCAGTTCATAAATTTCACTCTAAAATTTTAGGCATAAATCATGCTAAAAGCCCAAGTTGCTGAACAAAACTAGCAACGTATCAAGCTTGCTACATCAAGCCACCAGCATCAATTTTATACTCACACACTTCAAATGAAGGATTTCTCCTTCTGTTATTTAAATGTAATTTGAACTTTTCTTACAACTTTCCTTGACTTTGTATCAACCTCCAAACTAAAGATGAAAGAAGAAAAGAAAATTTAAAATGTTCACATGTTTTTTTGTTGTTGTTGTTGTTTTCAGTATTGAACTTCCTGAGATAATCACCACTACACAGAAATAAACAAATGAAAAAATGCCCTTGAGAAACCATTATTCACTGTTGGCCAAAGCAAAAGGTTGTAAGTTCAAGATATTTCAGGAGGAAAAATAATTATACATACATCTCCTGTACTCTATAGTATTTAGTTGATGTCAGTAGCATTTGAGGTGACATTTGCCTGACAAAGCAAGGAGCCATTTTTTATCATTAATGCCTACAAGGAAGAGGGCAAAGTCCTCCCTGACATAAGGCCAGACATCAGCCTTAGCCATGTTGCCCTGGTTACATTTTTTTATGGTGATTTAGCAATAAAAATGGATGAATATGCTTCAAGAACCTATTCTGTGTCAAGCTGGTTCACTTTACTTGTAAATAAATATTCTATCTGGGAGAAGCAGAACATTAAAATAAACCACCAGTGGCAATTCTGTGACTCCCTCTCAAAAAGAATGACTCTTAGACAACAACAACAACAAAATAATAATAATTAATAATAATAATAATAAGTGGCACTTTTCTTCCTCAAGGCAATTTTTGAGCATTAACGAATCAGACTGCTCAACATCTATATGAGGTGAATGAAAAGAACCATCCATTATTTTCATCAGAGAGACAGAGAAATGATGGAAGAAGTTGGGTGACTGATGGAGAATCCCAAGACCCTACTTCAAGACAATTCTATCTTTAGGGCTTTAGGCAAGAAAACAGAAGTTAGAAAATCATTTAGGAGGTGGTGCATTATTCCGGCAGAGACTTCTGTTCTCCACATAATGGGGACTGCAGTCAAAATTTTTAAAAAAGAAGCCTGAAAGTTTTGAGGGACTGCTATAGTTTGTCTGTGAACTACAAACTTATGGGAACTTCACAAACCTACATTGAGCAGGGCATGGTGGTGTACCCCTGGCATGCCAGCTACTAGGAAGGCTGAGAGAGGAGGACCTCAAGTTCAAGCCCAGCATGAGCAACGTAGAGAGACCCTTTCTCAAAAGGAAAGAAAAAAAGAAGAAAGGGAGAAGGAGAGAGGGAGAGATGGAGGGAAGAAAGAGGGTTGGGAATGCAGCTCAGTACTCCTTAGTTTTAATCAATATTAAGCACACATGTGCAAGCACACACACACACACACATACATGTGCACACATGTTTTATTGAAATGTGATTGCTGTTGTGGAGGTGGGTCTTTAAGGCATGAATTCAGTGATGAAGAGGCACTGCTGTCACATTCCCAGGAGTGGGTTAATTCTTGAGAGAGTAAGTTCCTATTCTCAGGGTACTAGATTACTTACCGTGACAGCAGGCTGTGATAAGCTGAGGTCTGCCCTAAAGTTTCTGTTTGCAGCATGACCCTGCTTGCCTTTCTACGTTTCTGTGTTATGATGTAGCACCAGGATCTGCCACCAGAAGCTGAGCAGATGCCAGTGTCGAGCCTTGGGGCTTCATAGCCTCCAGAGCCATGAGCCAAAATCGATTTCTATTCTTTATAAGTCTCCCAGGCTCAGGCACTCTGTCATAGCAATAAAAAATGTATCATCAGGAAGGCGTGGTGGCACCTGCCTGTCATCCGAGGACTCTGGGAGGTTGAAGAAGGATTGCAAGTTGGAGCCTAATTTAAAGACTCAGTAAGACCCTTATCTGAAAATTAAAAATAAAAAGAACTGGGGCTGCAGCTCAGTGAGAAGGCCCTGGGTTCAATTTCCAATCACACACACACACACACACACACACACACACACCCTAAGATAGGGATCATGAAACTCTGTACAGAACGTAGTCATTTAACCTATTGATTCGTTACATATCTCAACACCTGACTCTGGCTGGTGAGATGTTGGAACAACAATGAAATTTTTCTACCCACTGTGTGTCAAACGTCTGCCAAGAACTGTCTTTAGGAGACTCTAAATGGAGAAGGCACAACCCCTAATCTTAATTTCCTGGCCTATGATGTTAGAATATAAAAAGCTCTTCTCCATCAGAGAAGTCACAACCCCCTCCCCACATCTGCCCCTCAGCCTTCACTGCTGTCCTCCTCCTCCTCTTCGTCACCATTGCTTCTGTCTTTATCATCTCTGGCTTCTGTCCTCAAGTCCTTTTTCTGTTCTATTCCTAGAGTGACTTCATAAATTGCAAAGTGTGATGCTAGCACTGTTGCTTCAAGGCCTTCAGCTGTAACCCTTGGCTTCAAAATAATGTCCAAATAAAGATGCTGCTTTCTCTAGTACTACAGAAATTTTGCCCATTCCTTATCCTTTAGACACAAGAATCTGTGTTCTTATTTGTTTTGTCCCTATGATATTATATATGTCTTCCCTCTGCCCACAATGCCCTGTATCCCGTCTTTCTGCCTGCCTGCCTGGAAAACAATCATCCACCAGCTCTTTCCTGCTCCTTTTTCCCTTCTATGGCCTTTGTAAGCAGCATCCACCACACTTCCTTGCCTTATACCTTATACCTATCCCTCTTGGAAGAATGGATGTCTCTTGTTATCTGCAGACTCAACATTAGCTTTAATGACTTGCAAAATTGTTCACCCAGCAGTCTCTCTCCAAATCAGAAGCCCATCATAATAGATCTGAATGTTTAGGTGACATAAAATGCAGGCAAGCACGCTCTGAAGTCAACTGTCAGCTGTTCTCCCAAAAGGATTTTATTTTGAGCTTCCTTTGTTTTGCCTCTTTCAGCATTCTCAGATAACCCACAATGCTAAGTAAAATTATCTGCCGAATTTGTATCAGAATATCAGGGGAATGGAAAAGTGTGTACTTCAGAAACAATGACATGCCTTGAGAGAAGTAGACACACAGTATACAGGTGATCAACAGTCATAGCCATAGTGGGATACATTGAGGCTGTGATCTTTCTAGTAGAAGTCAAACATGGTTTTTATATGACACTTTTCAGTGTCTTCATACACTGAACAAAGCAGTTCATTAAGCACTAGAAATTAGATAATTACATTTAAAATATCATATTAAGCCATACAATGACTAGTTCTAAGGATGTTTACAAGTTTGAGAAAATCTTGGAGAAATTTATTGAGATTTTTGGAAGATTATTTTTCCAACTTAGAACAATTAAGATTCTTACCTGAATGCATGCAAGCTGCCACACGTTTTTGAAGACTAGATGTGGATGATAAAGAGATCTATGTTTACTTGTATGGCTGTCGTCCTTTCTCACTCAGAGACTATGAGCTTCTGGGCCAGGAACTTGTACTTTGTTTCTTGTTGTATTAGCCAGCTTTTCCATCACTGGGATGGAATACCCAAAATATACAACTTAAAGAGGAAAATGATTATTTGGGTTCACAGAGTCCAGAGGTTCAGCCCATGGGTCTCTGTCTCCAACGCAGAAGTGACACAGTAGAGGGGCCTGACAAAGGAAACTGCTCAACCTATGGTAGCTAGAAAGAAGACACAGAAGAAAACTCAGGGCGAAAGATGCCCTGCCAAGACACACAACCAGGGGCCCATCCTCTAATGGGACCCCACCTTCCAGCCACACACCAAGCAGGAGTTCCTCCAAGGACTGATTTGCTAGTGAGTACAGAGCCCTCTGGATCCAAACACTTTTTGAAAGCCTAGCTCTGAGCACGTGAGGCCATGAGCGACAGGGTAGGTATAAGGCATAACACTGATGAATTTCCCCAAGCAGATACAGGCTCTGGTGCTCAGCAAATCAACAATGGACAGATCAGTGAATAGCTGTTTCAATTGCAACATTGTTAGATGTTTATTCATCTGGGATTTACCAATGGACAGTGAGCCTACTGCTGTTCTCATGCAAAGCCTAGGATATGACTTTACTTGACATGATAGTCATGGAAAAAGGAATTTGGGATGGTATCTTTATTTTCTGGTACCAGAGATTGAACTCAGGACCTTGTGCTTGCCAAGCAGGCACTTATACCACTGAGCAATTTCTTCTACTTACAGAAATTTCCAGTGTTTCTGAGTGAAACACTGCCCCTCTCAGATTTTCCCCAGATAGGTCCTGAGGGTGGTAGAATGTATGACCTCAAAATATGCCACTTTAGCATGAGGATTATTTTTAGCTAACAGCATGCACAGGTTAGGACATAAATGTAAGTGACTTAACAGTTATTGATGAGTGAGTAAAAATAGAGCCGAATTCCAGAGGACATCACTTGTCACCCGTCTCTGGTTTTTGCATTTGATCCAGAGACAAGTAGAAATTTCCATAACTGCACCTCCATCCTTCCAATAGAAAAGTCAACATGGTTTGCTCCCAATAGACGCTTACCCCCATTAGAAGAATTCTTCTGTGCATTACCAGTTCCTCAATAGAAAATCACATCTGTCTTGTTTTCAGGACTGTCTCCGTAGCCACCTACAGGTTTTGAACTGTTAGTTATGCCTGAAATCAATAATCACTAAGCCATAGGCCACCCTGCATTCTTCAATTGAGCATTTATAAACAAAAATAACGTGATCCTTCAAGGGTTGGGGAGGTTAAAAAATAAAGAATTCTGTAATTTTATTTACAAGTAACTGCTACCACCATTATATTGACTAAGAATCCAGACACCAGTCACTAGAAATCAATATGTACTCAAATTGCACCATCAATATGCACAGTCATTTATTCCCCTCAAGGTTATCTTAGCTCCTTCAAGGCAGTCATTTACTGTCTCTATCACAGCCAGGCCCTTTGGGTTGGGAAAGATGAGGGAAAGCATGAAGCCTCCTGTAGGAGCACATCAGCTTGTAGATGTGCACCCCTGGGAATCAGGCAGATCTCACTGATAAGAGAAGCGGGAGACTGCAGCCAGTATCTGCCTATTTCCTCAAGGGATATATCCTGTGTTGAGTCACATGTTAACTTTTTGAATTGAGGAAACACTGCCCCTCTCCGATTTCCCCAGATAGGTCTTGAGGGTGGTAGAATGTATGACTTCAAAATATGCCACTTTAGCATGAGGGTTATTTTTAGCTAACAGCATGCTAAACAAACAAAAGATGAAAGAACAGTGAAACATCCCTCCTGTTTTTCTTTCAAAAGGTAGGGAATAGAACCCCCATATAAAAGATGCCTTCTATCTACCAGGAAAAAACCTGTAATATTCATATCATAAATTCTAGGAAGTTGAAACAGAGAAAATTCTGTATAGATCTTATTAAAATCTTATCTTCCCTTGTCCTCCGTACATGGTTACTTTTGTCATTGCCTCTGTTAAACCTAGTATAGAGTCTTGTTTTGTCGTTTGGGGGTCTTCATTTCTTTATAAAGAATCCTACATCATTTCAAATTAATATTAAATATATTTTATGCTTTTGCTCTTGTTAATGTATCTTGTATCAGTTTAATTCTCAGGCTTATTCCCCACAAAAACTCTGAAGAGGGTAAAGGTAGAATTTGACTCCCTAATACCAGTGTCACCATTGGTAACACACAGGTAAGGTGAAGCATAACCAATTAACCTACTTTGTGTCAAAGAATTTGATCCTTTATGGCATAATCCAAAAAAAAAATAATCATAATAAGAACAATAAAGGGGCCGGGGAGATGGCTCGGTGGAATATGAATTTCCTTGGCAAGCACAAGGGCCTGAGTTCAATCCCCGGTTCCACAAAAAAAAAAAAAAAAAAA
>NDGN011554888.1:0-10815 GCA_002564285.1 Tympanoctomys barrerae | reverse complement strand
AAAAAAAAAAAAAAAAAAAAAAGCCATTATAAATCAAGTAGTCAGCTGCAGTTGTAGAAGGGAATAAGTGGGGAAAATTAGAAAATTCAGTGATCAAAACCAAAAGCCATAAGGGCCGGTGGAATAGCTCAGCAGACTAAGCATGTGCTTAGGTAAGTGCAAGGGCCAGGTTTCCATCTTGGTGCGCTGAGCCGGTGATGGAGTCCGGGCATGGTGGTGCATGCCTGTAATCCCACACTAGGGAGGTAGAAATCAGGGGGATCACTACGAGTCCGAGCTGCGTAGTGAGACACTGCACACAAACATACAAAAGAAATCCATAATAGAACAATCCCACTTTACTAGGTGTTGGAAGATTAATGGTATGTTTGCAAAAGATGAATACATTGAACAGAATCAGAAAGCAGAATGGAAAATGATGTTTGACAACTGAAATGGGAGTTTGTATTTAGAATCATGTGATGTGATAAGAGTATTGAGATACTTTGAGGGGCTCCTGGCTCATCCTTCCCCAGAAGGAGGATTCCTAGAGAGCTGTGGTTTCTAGTTACATATGGATGTCATAAATCTGGAAAAAACAGGGTCAGAGTTAGTGCTTGTATTAGTAGCATGACTCTAGGGCAGGCATGAGTTTTTGGAGACAGGGAAGAATGAAGAGCTTGTGGAGGGCATTTCAGCATTATAAAATATTTAAAGCTTTATTAAAATCTAAGTAACTATCACCATACTTAGAATTGACTCATTGTCCCAATAAAATATTATAGCCTCAATTTGATAAACAGATTAAAAGAAAATAAGATGATTGAGTGGATATTTTATATATATAATATATATATATATAATATATATATGAGAATATTCAGGGAAGCATGTCACTTTAAAATTTTAAAAAGTTTCACATTGCATTTTTGATATTAATGTGTGTTCATATTTTAATTTTTTGATACAGGGTCTCGCTACACAATTCACACTCATAGTGATCCTCTTCTCTCAGCCTCCTCAGCACTGGGATTACAGGCGTGTGCCACCGTGCCTGATTTCAGGGTCAGCCTGGAGCAGGGCCAGCATAGCATGCAGTACTAGGGATCAGACTCGGGTCCTTGCGCTTGCCAGGCAGGTGCTCAGACTGCTGAACTCTCTAGTCCTGCAATTTTAATATTGGGTGGGGGGAAAAGTAAACCTCCACGTGCTAATCTCTTCTGTCCTTGTGCATCAAAGCATTTGCATCCAGTGTTAGTTTTCTCGATTCCCAGTACTTTTTTCTTGCTGTTGTACATGGTTGCTGCCATGATGCTGCTTTTTTTTTTCTTAAATTCAGGACTCTCTAGTGACAGCAGAACACATGCTGATGGCAGAAGGCCCTAGCTTCAGGTTTTTTGGTCTGAGACAGGTATAGAGCAGAGCACTCTTCCAGGGTACTGTTGAGCATGGGAAAGCACAGTGTGACTGAGTCGCTGTGTGCCAGGCCTAGCTGTCAAAGGGGAACTGGAGAGGCTGCGCAGCTCTGCCTGCAGCCTGGCACTCCAGGACACTGCTGGGGACTGTCCTCAGCCCTGCTGCTTTATCCTCATCAGTAGTAATTGGAAGATTTGGGGATTCTTCACATTAATTTATAAACAATCCCAGGGATTAACACCTCACTGAGCTGTGTGTTTTCAGTCTTTTTGAATAAAGCAAGTGGTTCACTAAAATTATATTTAGAAGCCAGTAAACAGTCACCATGTGTTTTCATTTCCATTTTTATTTTTCCTTTCTGCTTGATACCAGGGTTGAACTTTTTTATTTTGAGACAGTGTCGCACTAAGTTGCCCAGGCTGGACTCAAATTGAGATCCTCCTACTTTAGCCTCCTCCCAGGGTATTGGGAGTATATCCTTTTGTTACCACACCCAGTTGCTTTTTAATTTCATCTTTAATATGTGTAAGACATGCTGGGTTATGAATTTAGGACTTAATGATACTTAAATTTTCTGGTTAACTTTTAATTCCAGTCTTTCGTTTGTGAACTCTTAGTCTTCATGTCATGTCTTACATGGTGTAGTATAGAGCAGTTGATGTGTATCCAGTTTATTTTTCGTAGCAGATGATTCCATCGTAAATGGAGGCAAAGAATCTTACTTTTGTTTTCATATACTTTTTTATACACATGTTACCAGTGTATTGCTTGACATATTATAATTGCTGTGTAAATGTCATTGATTATTGAACCCAAAAATAATTTTAATGAAGTCTCAGTAATAAACTTTTATTGAACCAGGTACTATGTTAGGAGAAAAGGTAAAATATTGATAAGGCTGTAATGGAGTTGGATAATTTCCTAATAACTAAACAACAGGCTTAATGCACATGAATTTATTTTACCATGAGCAGCGTCATAGTAGTGCTTGAAATACAGAAATAATGAAATTGAAAGGAGGGAGCAATGTAATGATTCCTGGCAGGGGTGGAAGATGACAAAGGTAAGCTGGTTTTCTGGTCAGGTCATCTGATCTGGTCTTTGATGGATAAAAACACAACTTGTTTTGATCCATTTATCTCAGGATGCATTATTAGACAAAATAGCTTGTTGTTTGACATTAACATCAGGGACATTTTGACATATGTGGTTCTTTTATATAAAGAGGATAATTGCTTTTCCCTGGCTCTCTGCTCATTGTGTTCTCATACCTCTTTAAGAACTGCCTGAGGTTCCATCAATTGAAGAGGAAGTAGAAGAAACAGAATCTTGGGCAAAGCCTCTCATCCACCTTTGGCAGACCAAGTCTCCTAACTTTGTGGCTGAGCAGGAGTATAATGCAACTGTAGCAAAAATGGAGCCACACTGTGCCATTTGCACCCTGCTTATGCCCTACTACAAGGTATGGGGGTGTGACTGCCAGCACATTCTGTGTACATTGTTGTACTTTATATGACGGTACCTCCATGAAGTCACCTTTGAATCATTGTAGGTTTGTTATACAATCAGAACAGAAGGGGGTAGTACTTGTTAGCAAATGGCCTTCGTAGAACAGCACACATTTCCAACATGTTGCTCTAGGAACCATTTTTTGGACATTTTATCTTTTTTTAATACTCCAGTTTATTTGAAGGAAGAAGCAATTCCAACCCTCTGTTCCTTTTTTTTTTTTTTTAAACCAGGAAACACAAACTTAAAACTTAAAAAATGAAAACATAAAATGAGAAGTTAGACCTAGTTCTGTTTTATGTTTGAAAACGTGAATCTCAAAAGGTCTAAATGTCTGCTCTTGATGAGATTTTTAATATTTCTCTTCATCTTCCTATGAGGGACATGCCAAAGACACAGGCATCCCTAAGTACAGAATGAACGTTTAGCCCGCACGCCATCAGTCAGGGCTCTGTGCGGCTGCTTTTGTCATGAGCACTTGTATGTCCACCCAGCGTCTCAGCTAAGGAGAGTCACAGTTTTACTAACAGATGAAAACATCTGCCAGAAGCTAGTGCAGGTGGAATTGCCTGGTCTGCTTTAAGGTACTGTATTATAGCATAATAGGAATATTACATTTTTGTCATGTTTTAACTAACAGAATCAAAAATATTTAATTCTCAGAGTTCTATGTAATAGTAAACTTTCTGTTCAGATGTTTTAGATCGAGAAAATGTGTGATATTTCATATTTTTAGAAAATTATAAATAGAAGTGGTTTCCCCTCTTCCAAATGTTTTCTAGTAGGGCACTAGTGAGTGACAAATGTTATTATTTCATTTAGCCATTAAATTTCTGCATTTTGAATTTTTAATTGATTCTCATTTTGACATTATAATCTACCTATATATTTTCTAATAATAGCAAATTCCAACTAATTCAGTAAATTGAAATAATGTATTATCTCTCAAAATAATGGTGTGTTACATATCGGTTCCACATGAATACTCAGCATTTTTCATGTATTTTGGTAAGAGATGACAGCTTTATTTGACACAGGATCCTTTCTTATTTGATCACATTTATCAGTTCTATTTCTTGCTATTTAAATAGCCTTTGTGGTGAGGTAAATATCTCTGATGCCTCTCTAGATACTATTGCCCATATTAAAACACTTGCAAATATTACTAGCTAGTATTTTTCACTAAATGAAAGCAGTTATTAACTTGTGCAAATAAAGATGGAAGGAAAATGCATCAGAAGAACTGCTGCTTTCTGTGCACTGTCTCTGGAAGGGCAGTGCTAGCAGCCCCTCACTTTCTCGTATGGGCAGGCATGCAGAGTTATTCTCTTGTTATTATGTGTAAGTACCACTCGCTAACCGATTGCGCCACTGGAGCTTCATTATTGTACATTAGCTTTTACACATGAGTCTGAGAAGGAGCATTGAAAGCTAATTCTTTGGGTAAGGAGAACCAGAAGAAGAATAAAAGTTAGAACGTAGTGGGCGTACAGGTTTGAATGCATGGGAGTCACCAGAATGAATGGTGAGTGTGTTTCTGTTTCTACTCATGTGGAATTGTTGTTTTTTTCAGCCAGATAGCAGCAATGAAGAAAATGATTCTAGATGGGAGACAAAATCAGATGAAGTGATTGCATTGGGAGGAAAGACTAAGCCCCTCATTCCAGAGATGTGTTTTATTTATAGTGAAGAAAATATAGAATATTCTCCACCCAATGCCTTCCTTGAAGAGGATGGAACAAGTCTTCTGATTTCCTGTGCAAAGTGCTGCGTACGGGTTCATGCAAGTAAATAAATCTTTAATGTATCAGTCTCTGGCCCATAATATTTCATGTAGGCCTTATTTCTTACCCCTTGGGACCTACAAATTATTGCACTGAAGTGTCTGATTCTTAATGGTTAGATAAACTTTCCTCACATTTCTTCTAGTAAAGGATGGGTGTGTAATCATTCTTGTTTCCATTTTTGTGCAGTGCTAGTAGGGAATACTTCTGGGTTTTGTTTGTTTGTTTTTTTGTTTGTGGTCCTGCTGAGGTGTTCTTTTGTCATGGAGCTCCTTTCAAAGGCTTGAATTGCCCTTACTTTAAGATATAGTTTGTAAAATGTAAATACAAATGTCTGATGTTGATTAATGACTATTTCTCTGTGTGTGACTTTTTAGTGAGAAATGAATATTTCCTTGGTGATTTGGAGAGTTGCTGTTGTACCAAGTTAAAGTTTTATTTATGCTAAGACTGTTGAAATCTCTCTTGTTTTCTGGGTTGGACAGTCATCACAATAGTTTATTCCCAGGAGATGGTTAAATTCCTTACCTGTCTCAGTTTGTTATCTTTACACAGGTGAACAGTGGTAAATATAAACATAGCCTGCCATCAAATCTTATAGAATATGTAAAAGAGATTTATTATGTAATACAACTCTATTTTAAAGCGTTTTATTACTCTAGATTTTAGTCACTTACATATTCTATTAATGTGCTTATGTGATCTATCTGTCTGTCTCTCACATAGATTGGGCAGTGTAGTTTGGATGATTTATAACATAATTATCATCATCTATATTTACCCCAGAGCAATAATAGTTTAAAATATTTCAGTAGACTTGAAATAGTCTATTGACTTCCTTGAGTGATTTGGACAACATCTACCTGAAATATAATACATCTTTTTGTTATATTGATAGCAATTAGACATATCCACACAATATTTATAGTATTGTATACTTCAGAATGTACCAGACTACCAAAACTAGGGAGTCAGTATTGGTTCTTCAATGCAGTAGCTACACATTTTAACCATTGTTTTTTTTCATGAACATGTGTGCTTGACCTGAGTATCTGATGGACTTGGTTAACTATGATAGGCATTTGTTATTTTCTGTTCTTATCTCAGAGAGTACCAATAGTTGATATAAGAACTGTATCCTTTAAATCATGTAAAACTCTTATTTTGAGAAGTCAAGACAACATGTTTCTTGATGATATGTAGATGCTACACGTATTTGTACCCAGTCATCTTCTTAGTTATTTGAAGGCCAGGCATTCAGCACTAGACAAACCAAATTGAGACTCTCTCTTTAATACTAATCTTCAGTTGTGCAACCTTTGCCATGTCACTGAAATGATAGCTAATTAGATTTAATTTTTAAAGGTAATTTGAAATCTCATTAATTAAAGAAACTAATATGTCAAAAATATTTATTGTATTATTTTAGCACTTTCCCAAACTTTGCTTCATGAATTGGAACATTTTTTGGAATGTTTATATGTGAGTCAAAGACTCGAATAGTTTAGAAATTTCATGATTGCACATTCAGTTGAAGATTAGTGTTTAGACCCATACTCTCCTATTTTTTGGGGGACTAATTCTTGGGAATTATGAAGAATGAGAATCAAAATTACCTTTGAGACAGGCTTGCTTATGTTTTGTTCTGTCAGTGGAAGTACCAAATAGTACAGTAGGTGGCTGATGTAGTTTTATTTTGTTGTTCACATATGTAGTATTTTAAAGATATGAGTGACCTAATATGTGGATCCATATTCTTATTTCTAGGTTGTTATGGTGTCCCTTCTCATGAGATCTGTGATGGATGGCTTTGTGCCCGGTGCAACAGAAATGCATGGACAGCAGTATGTAGCCTGCTTTAGTAATGCTTTACCCTCCTCTTACCCTGTGGGTCTGTGTGGGCACAATAAATCTGCTAGAAAATAGGTTTGCACACTTGTTCTTGTGTGTAGGTCTACACTTATTTGTATTTCTATTCTCAAAATTATCCTATATGCTGACATTTTAAAAAATTAGGTAAATTTCTCTTCTTTTAAACCTATAGTTTAACAACCCCACATTCACATTTTTAAAACAGAATTTTGTTTCATTTTTTGTTTAGCCTCATTTTTTCAGTCCTTATAAAATAAGCATTATAGGTAACTGTCATGGTAGAGTACTTCGTGACCCCTGTAGAAACCATGATAATCTCCAACTTTTGCTCTAAAAAACCCCACCCAATCACACAATTATTTATCCTTACATTTATATCTTAACAAATTTATGGAGTATTAGCTCTGCCAGGCATTACTGTGAAGTTTAGACAGAAACTTGAACATCAGTGATCTGTTACTCCAGTAATCTGCCACCGAGTACTCTTGGCCTAAATTGTTTTTCCTAGAATCCATGCAGAAATTTCTCTTATATCCAATCTTTGATTCTGGTTTCTCTAATGTACTTTATCACACATTTTGCCATTTTTTATCTTAATTTTTCTTGAAGGTTATCTTGTCTTCCGAGAGAAATAAACATTCTGAAAAATGATGACCTGCAAGATCACAACACTCTGTTATCTTAAAGCAGATACTGACTTTATGCTTTCAATTATGAGTGGCCTTTTATTTTTTCTTCATTGACCACTAGTAAAGAATTAAGTTTTCTTGCAGCCAACAGTGAAAAACAAAAATATAAGGAATATGTCCTACATGATATAAATTTATGTTATGCTTACATATAGTGAACTCTCTGTATGGAAGTAGATATATGGTGACTGTAAATATGAGTGAGATCTCTGAATGATTTTATTGCCGGTATTCACTTTGAGGAGTGAGGGAGAGGGGTGGAAATTAGGACACTCTTTGCAGTCCAAATAATATGATCCATTTGATGTCAGTGGTAACAGAAGCTACTATTCTAGTAAGCGTGGAAAACATTGTGATGTGTACTTTGTTATAATCAATACAGGTAACAAAGTCTAAGTAAATAAAAAGCATCCTTAAAAGTGATTGGGCAAATTCAGACTCTAGTAACTGCAGGTCTTATTTCATTGTATGAGCCAAAGTAAAGTCTTATAGAACCAGTTTGACTCATTAATGTTGAAAATTTAGAATTACATGTAGAAATGAGAGGCTGTCTAGTGGAGTTAGTTCCCCAAGGCTTTAAGAATTTTTGTTTTGTTCTCAGTCTGGTTCTTTGTGCTTTAGTGTTGAGCATGCTGCTGTCCAAGGTACCATGTGCTTATAGAACCAGGGTTAGGCCTATGCCAACAATTAGGACGCTCCTGCAGGATCTGATTACTTTTGCTTTTTTGATGTGATATGATCAAAAAAAAAAAAAAAAAGTAATGCTCATTCATCTCTGTTTAGACCTGATTCAAAGCATGTGTATATTAATCTGAACTCTTTGCCCCTTCAGAAGCTACAGTATGCCATTTTTTTGTTAAATTGATGTTATGTAAATTATTTCAATTTGCTACAGAACTGGTAACTCATAATTTTAGTGACTTTCAGTCCCACATAGTTTTCTTGCTGGCTGGCTTTCTTTTCTTTTCTTCCACCAAGTACTGTTGGTCTAAATTGTTTTTCCTAAAATTCATGCAGAACTTTCACTTATATCCAATCTTTGATTTTAGTTTCACTAATGTACTTTATCACACATTTTTTTTTCTTTCAGAATTTTACTGATAAACAGCAATGAGACAGTTTCAAATCAAATCGCTAGGACAGATTCAATAATTAACACTCTGCATACATTCTTCTTAGTGGTTCATTGCCATACAAGGTGCGGACTTGAGGTTCTATTTAAAAACTATCACACATTTTTAACCTTAATTTTTCTTAAAGATTATCTTGTCTTCCAAGAGAAATAAACATTCTGAAAAGTGATGACCTGCAAGATCATTTTCTTTTCTTTTTTTCTTCTCTCTGTCTCCTTCCTCCCTTCCTCCCTCTCTCCCTCCCTCCCTCCCTCCCTATTTTCCTTTCTTCCCTCTCTTTTCTTCCCTTTCTCTTTTTTTTCTAATTTAGTGGTACTAGGGATTGAACCTAGTGGCTTACATGTTGTTGGGCAAGTATTCAATTACTGAGCTACATCTCCAGTTCCAAACCACTTAATGTCTTACTTTAAATTGCAAATTAGTGGAGCATTGTGCTACACATCTATAATTGTAGCACTTGGAAGGCTGAGACAGAAGGATTGCTGTGATTTCGAGGCCAGCCTGCACTACATAGTGGGACCCTGTCTCAAAAATTATCCCTACCAACAAAAGGAAATTATCTGAATTCTTAGTGACTATCAATTGTTTCTTCAACTTTCCCATTTCTTTTTAATGTATTTAGTACAGAGTCTACAGGGTCTCACTACACAGATCGGAGTCATAGTGATCCTTCAGTTTTCAGTCTCCCAAGTGGTAGGATTACAGGCTCGTGCCACCATGCCCAGTCTCAATCACTGGCTCAGCGCGCCCCAGGTGCGGGGTCAGCATGGCATGCAGGGGATCGAACCCCAGTCCATGTATCTGCCTACGAAGGCACTTTAATCAGTTTATCAATTTTGGGGGAACTTTATCTATGGAGTTTCATTTCTCTTACAGAATAATTGAATCTCAGCAAAGAAATAGTATTGATAGTCTGACTTTAATATCTAGATTTAGTATGGTAGTGATTTTGGCAGTATTAATATTTACTAAACACTTAAGTTTGATTTCTTTGAATTTTGTGACTAGCATGATTGAATTATAAAAGTTTTTCGGTGTGACTTTCTTAGGACTCATATTGTCACCTGTAGATTCCAGAGTAGCCATATACATCTTTTCAAATGGAGGCTCTGAAGGAATTCCTGGAAATCTAATAGTGAAGCTAAAGGGTAATGATATTTCAGTGCTGGCTTGTTGTTCACAAACTCATTTTTAGTTATTTTATAGGATTTAAAAATGTATACCTTGTGAAGGTAAGAGTTTATTCATCAGGAATGAAAAACAAATTTCTGAAGCATATTTAGCTTAGATAGAATTATGTAACATAATTCTAATTGTTTCCTTTTGTGGTAAGTTCTTTTGAACTCTGTTTTTAAAAGGTATATATAAAAAATATGTGTGGTGTTTCTGTTTTCTGAAATGTCTTCAGGGGGGCAGGTTTGGGTATTGAAAACAAAGTCTGCACAAATTGGGCTATGTCCCTAGCCCTTCTTAAATTTTGAGACCCATTTTTTCTAAGTTGCCAGGTTGCCCAGGCTTGACTAGAACTCACAATCCTCCTACTTCCTTCTCCCAGTGGGATTACAGGTGTGTACCACTATGTCCAGTTTAAAGAAGCATCTTAAAAAATAAGACTGCAGTATAATTGTACTGTATTATGGAATTTTGAATCCATTATTTTGTGGAAGCAAAGGCTTCTTACATTTATTTAATCTGATCCCTGACAATAAATGAATTAATGTATTAGAGTATAGTAATTTTTATCAGCTTCTAAAGATTCATGTAAATCTGAAATTAAAGCTTGCAGCCCCAGTGTCTTTTTCATAGAGCAGTTTTAAGGAATAGATATCACTCTGGACTCAGTTACTTGTCACTGTTTCAGTAACTGAAGGTCACTTCACCCTGTTGCATTTGTCTCTGTGGCATTCCTAATAGATGGTATAATGTTTGATCATTTTAAGATAATAGAGAGATTGACATTATAGTGTTAGGGACCAGATCTTTGTTTTTAATTTTCAGCCATTAAGTTTACCTTGCTTTCATCCATTTTATTGCCATTTCCTTACTTTATCCAGTTGTTTCAGTGAAAACAGAAACCAAGTAACTGTGTTGCAGCTTCAGATGTCTATGTTTAAGAAAGCAGATCATTATAGTTTTTGGATTATGCTGCAACTTGGATTCCAGCATTATCGTTCTATTTTCATTTTAAAAATTCCTAGAGAGGACTGAGGGCCTGGTGAGATACTGAATAAACCTGGAGCGAAGGCTCTGGGAGTGAGTGAGACGACCCAGGGCCGCGGGATTCTGAACAGACCCAGAGCGCAGGCCGGGCAAGTGAGTGAGATGACCCAGGGCCCTCTGGATCCTGAATAGACATGGAGCACAGCCCCAGCCAGCATGGAACCCTTCAGCAGAACTCCCTGCAAAAAGGCTAGAGGCAAGACCCACCCAGCT
>NDGN011554887.1:6297-24407 GCA_002564285.1 Tympanoctomys barrerae | reverse complement strand
TATATATATATATATATATATATATGAATTTTTTACCTTGAAAGTACTGGAGATTCAACTCAGGCTTTTCTCATAGGGCTACATCCACAGAGCTTGCTTGCTTTCCTTTCCTTTCCTTTATCTTTCTTTCTTTCTTTCATCCTTCCTTCTTTCCTTCCTTTTACTTTGAGACAGGATCTTTCTAAGTATCTAAAAATAAGAGAAAAAGCTGTTCAGAGAGGTAGGCAAGGATCTAGGCAAAGACAGTACATAGAGCACTGAGAGCATTTTAATGTGGCCAACTGTTGGTGGTGGTAAATACTGTAAAGAACTTAAGGGTTAGCAGGCACCTTGGACTTAGCTTCTAGTGAGTAAGTTTTGCATCCTTTATATAACTTTGAATCTAAATCATTTCCAGTAATTAATTGTGATCTTGCTGAGAATAAGTACCAGGGTTTATTCTGTAGGGGACTCCCCAGAGGCTGTCACACTTATTAGGGAGCAATAAGTCATTTTCCAAAAGTATGAATGAATGAGAGGATAAATATGTGCTCACTTCACTTAGCAGGTTATTATCTGTATACAATGAAAATTGCTGTCGTAAAGAAGTTATTGAATATTAGCAAAATGGGATAAAATAAACCACATAGATAAATGATAGCTTCAGATATTCAAGCCATAACATCTATTTCTTTCCCTACTGAGTAAGAACCAACTGGGAAATAAGATGAGTGGGAAGTTCAAAGGAGATCACTGGACTTCTTTCATTTAGCGTAATACTGTCAAGCTTTTTATGTCATTCATGTGAAATGCCCCACATGCAGGATAGAGTATACATTTGTATCCACCCAGAGTTAGGGAGTAGACTGCCAATATGCCTGTGGGATCATTTTGATGTAATAAAAATGTTCTAAATGTAGTGGTATTGACATACCTGTGTGAATATGCTAGAAGGTAATGAGTTACAGAGCTCGTATGGATGAATTTTATGGTGTATTGGGTATGCTATTATCCAAGTATTTCCCTTACACATTCAGTTCATGTATTAGAAACTTAATCCTCATATTTGTGTAATTTGTGTATTAATGCTACTTGTAGGTGGGCTTTCAGATAAAGTTATCAAGGTATGGATTCCTCAAGGGCCTTAGTAGCTCCATGAGAAAAGACTGGAGGTGGTGTGCTTGTTCTGTCATGCCAGGTGACACCCTCCAACTATGGCATGATGTGGCAAGAAGCTCTTGCCAGAGGATGGCACCATGATATTATCTTTCTCAGCCTTCAGGACTGAGAGCCAAATAAATCCATGTTGTTTAAAAGTTACTCAATTGCTGTATTGTATCTTAGCAAGATAAAATGGACTGAGATCATGATAGATACATTCTTTTTTTTTCTAACCAGGGATTGAACTCAGACCCTTGCACTTGCCAGGCAAGTGCTTATTCTACTGAGCTATCTCCCTGGCCCCTCTTCGCTCTTTTTTTTTTTTTTTTTTTTTTTGCAGAACCGGGGATTGAACTCAGGTCCTTGCACTTGCCAGGCAAGTGCTTATTCCATTGAGCTATCTTCCTGGCCCGATAGATACATTCTTAAGAGAGGAAGAAGAATGGATAAAGGCTAATGTTCCTGTGACCACTATCCCTCTGGTGTTAGGTAAATTGCTATGTCTGTGATACCATGGTGATGCGTGCTAAGAAGTAGTTTTGTATCCCTGAGTCTCCTAAGAGCTCCCAAGAGGTTTACAGGCTTCCTGTCTTTTCATGATAGTATCAAGAGGCCTGAGTACTATGTGAATTGTACTTCTCGGGATGTTCATTGATAATCATGTTTTGCTATGAATATTTCCTAAAATCTGGAGTCCTTGGAAACAGAATCTTCCCATCCTTGTATATCAGCAATATCAAAGTATACAAAGAGATTATTTAACTTCTTTTTTTCTCAGTCATATTTGTTGTGCATGTTCCATAGTTATAAAACCTCCACTTGTTACTAGTGGAGGTGCAGTCATGTTAACCTTCAATAAAATATGACCTTTAAGTACATGCTCAGTAGAAGTCTTTTTGTTTACTATTGGAAGATATCATCCCATCTCTCCTGTGTTTGTGTGTATATGTTGGGTTGTAGTTGGGTGGAGATGAGTAGGAGTAACACTGATCTTCAGATGATTTTCCTATTCTAAGCATTTTCCCACTTTCAAATGTGCATACCTAGCACATGCCTGGGTAGTCACAGGCTCCTTAAATACTGGTGTTATAGGGCATGGGGGCATCTATATTCATGATGTAGTATGGATTCTACTTTAATTCAGGCATCGCTGGATGAAAGGGGCTCTTGATTGAAACCAGTTACTTTTTTTGTCCTTGTTATTCTTACATTGAGGCAGTACAGCATTTTGAGACTAGTGAAACTTCCCATGGCCCTTGGAATTAAAATTTAAACCTTTTATCCCTTGCAGAACTCAGGACGTTTAATTTATCAGGATTCATAAAAAGAACAGTAATAAACCCTGTCTTTATTTAAACGTGGGTGGCATTGACTTCCCGCTGTAGGACTCTGGTGTGCACTATCAGGGCCCTCCATCTACTTATCATGGATCCTGCATGTGTACAAAAAGCCATCTTTGTCAGCCAGGGGGAGATTTTATTAACTAAAGGTTCATTTGTTCTTCAAGTGACACTATCTCTTTGGAATTACCAGATGTTGTTCAAACTGTGCCGGGGCTCCTTTTATTCTGATGATGGCAAATGTTGAATGTGGTGAATAAATATTGGGCACTGTCCTCAGTCATCTTAAATAAATGTGATAAAATGAAAACATGTTGCCTCTGAGGTCTCATTTGTTCCTGAGATGTCCACAGTGTATTACGACCTGCGGACAATGAAAGTGAAATCAGCCATTCACTGGGTGTTCCATTATAGGATGTTCTTGTCATTTTTCAGATTCTATTTCAGATTAATGTGTGGCAAGAGATAAGATGGCATGTATTTAAATGATGACATGGTGCTGTTGTTGAATTGTTTTTATTATAATGGCACAGCATAGACACTTAAATACATGGTGGTGGTCTGCACTGGAAATTTACATTGAAAAGAAACAGTGGCAGAGAATAAATTGATGCTACATTTCCTAGGGTAAGGGGCTGGTATGAAGGCACCCCCTCCTAGTTTTTTGCTACAGTGGCAAGGACTGGTGACCATACCTAGAGGAGAAGCACAAGGGATTTCAATGAGCAGGGTGATCACAGAGTTGAGATTTGGTCATCCATTGTTGAACACTGTATTAAATATTTATAATATAAAAGAAATGGGAAAGAACAACCTGTCAAAACAGACCTCTTGGAATCACCATGCCCTTCTTTCGTGGGTGATGCATGACACCCGTGAATTAAGATTAAAAAGAGAGATAAAGCAGAATCTTGCTTTCACAGTGGGGGAAAAGCTTATGAATGCTCAGATAATAATTGCTAATAATTATATTCAAATTGTATTACATCAAGAAATTGAGATGTGAACCAGACTGGGGTAGTGAGATTTTGCAATAACGGCCACAATTTTTCTAATTTATTACGTTGTCATCCATCTTGTGGCTTAAAATCCTTTTTCACAATCTCCAGTAATATATGGAATTATTAAAAGTTGGCGACTGTCTGTTTTTCAGAAATGGAGAGAGAAATGAAGTGTTTCTGCGGGTGTTGCTGGAGCCCTGGTGGAAGGGTGGTTAAGTGTCGCTGATTAATTCCTATTCTCTCCCTGATGAATCAGGAAGGGAGACAATTTCCCCTTCTACCAAGTGTCTCAGAACAAACTGCCGGCCATGGAGGTTGCATGAGCATTTTCCCTTTTCAGTATAAATTGATTTGGTGTGAAAAATCTCAGATGGTTCCATTTGAAGGCAATGTTTTATTTGGTGGTGCAGGACAAATGCAGAGCTAAATAGATTTGTAGGCTAATTTATTGCACATTTTAATGGTGTACATTCTCCACGTTGTTGTGCTAAGTACCCTGCCAGTGCTCCTTGAGCTGTATACTTACTGTTTGTGGCATGGCTGACTCATTTTAATTAAATTCCTCCTTTTGCTCATGGGATGCATTGCTGTCACTGTGAAACATTTTCTAGGAAAACCGAGGCATAGTTTTCATAAAATGAGCCCTTTCCCTCTCATTTTAAGATTCCAACTATTAGTCAGTTAAATTAATATTAAGTTATTATATACTCCAAGTCAGTACATTACAAGTCTTCCTAAAATATATCTTCTCTGTGAAGGTCTGGGAAGAATGTGATACAAGGCAAAAGATTGTGTCAATGTGTTGGGTTAGTGATGGGTGAGATGACTTTATGTGGTCTATCTCCACCTGCTGTTGTCCTGTGCAACCAGGGACAACACTGTGCACAAAGACAAGGAGAAACGGGCCTCCCAGAGCATGCGGCTGCTGCTGGTCTCTACAGAAATAATGTCAAGGGGGTTTCCTTAGTGTTAACAGGAGGGGATTTTTTCCTGAGATACGGATTTCCAAGAACACACATCTTGCTCAGGAGCTAAGACACCTATGGAATTCCATAATTCATGTCACTTGGCATGCTGAGGAAGAGTAGCAAATGAGCTGCTACATTTAGAACTTTATCCTGACCATCACAAGTTTTATGGACACCTGAGGTTTTCACATCTGTCATGGGACCAGGTAGTTATCATGTCAATATCTAGATAAATTGAGCTTTTTTTTTTAAGTTGAGCTTTATAACCAAGAGTAGTTAAGCAAAACAAAGGCATTTTCACCCTCTGTTCTGTCTCCCCTCTTTCTCTTACAGATGGTAAACATGTTTTGGTGAAGATGATTAGCATGATTTAACACAGGTGTTAAATCCTCAAGGTCATTGACTGTTGTACTGTACCCCCCTAATTGTTTTCTCCCCCAAACACATCCATCCCCTCCTGGGGAGAGTGGGGTTGTAAATATTCTGTTCCCTTGGCCTGCCATACTACAAGCCTTTCCCAAGGTACTTTTTACTTCTCCACTCAATGTCAGACACAAAAGTGGTCAGAAAAGCTCTGCTGGAAATCTTACCAGTGTTGCAACTCTGGATCTTTAGCACATGCAAGAATCTTTGTAGGAGGGGACAGGGAGATGGCTCAGTGGAATAAGCACTTCCCTGGCAAGTGCAAGGGTCTGAGTTCAATCCCTGGTTCTGTAAACAAACAAACAAACAAAACAATACAAAAAAAAAAAGAATCTCTGTGGGTGCTACTTCACATGAACTGTTATTCCTCCTCTAGTCAGATGTCATACCATGTATGTGTGTATATTTGTAGATTGATAGGAAAATAGGGGGAATGTTTAATTTTAAAGACTGTATATTATAATAAAAGATTGATTGCCATTCATTCTCCTCAAAATAATCCCCTGGCTTGGAACACATGTATGCCATTACTCAGAATGTATGCCACATTCTGAACTAGCTGAAATCCTATTTTCATTCAGAGGACATAGTGAAAATGAAAGATTTTTGGGATCATGAGTTCTCTGTGTTTAGTGGACAAAAGGGACCAGATATACTGGCATAGGAAACAGCAGGGCATGAGCTGAGCCAATACACAAGGTGGGAGGAGGTTTGGACTTCAAAGGACTGGTGCTTGATTCAGGCTTTACTTTTTCCTTGAGTGATTCAGGAACTAGATTTAGATCTTGAATCAATGACTTGAGAGTCTACATTGAGAACAGATTGTAAAGACATTTAATACAGCCATATACTTACTACTTACATGATTATTTGGTTAATACTGCCTCCTCCATAGAGTATAGGCTCCAAGAGGGCTGGAGTGCTACCTCTTTAGCTCTTCACTGAATCCCCAGGATCAAGCCCAGTGCTTAGCATGTCATTGTTCAATAAATATTTAATGTGAAAGAATAAAATGAATACAGGGCACATCAAGATGATGCTCCTTGGCATCTATCCCTTGAGGCATATATTGCAGACAGTCAAAGAGCACATCTCAAGCTGAGAATATACTTGCATCTATGTATTTAAAGACTGCTTCTACACCCCTCCACCAAAGACTTACATTGAATTATGCACCTCATTCTTTCTTTAAGGAACTATTTTTAATTAGTCCTGTTTAATTTGCAACCTCTCAACTTTGATATTTCCAACAAAAGTAAATCATACACTAGTTTGGTAGACTTTTCTTCTTAAAGCAAATCTTAAATTATAAGTATATATATATATATGTATATATATATGTATATATATATATATATATATATATATATGTTGTTTTATGCCTAAGGGAATGACTGGAAAGGGCCCATGTATTCTGCTGCTGACATAATGACTCATGGGGCAAACGCTATGCATGCCAGTCCTCAATGTGATGCGCTGCTAGGTAAATGATCCGTGTTTGCAGAATTAGTATGCATGCATTCCAAAATACATATTTACCTGGTAGTTCAGTAAGCATTCGGTAGAACTGTTACAGTCTAGTAAGTAAATAGCATGTTTTTCAAAATTAGAATGTGTACCAAATATGTATTTACCCAACAGGCTGTAACAATCCAAAGAAGCATTCCCAGTCTTTAGTCCTTCCAGCTGATGTATGGATGTGGGTTTAGTGTTGTTTTGAATATGAACATAGTGTAAGAGAAGATGTGCAATTTTTAGAGGGGTAAGGAGTTGTCATGTAGAAAAACCAATTTCAGAAGGAAAATTCAATGCAGTGATAAAACGTGTTCCTGCTTTTAAATTTTCTTCTTCTTTTTTTTCTCTTGTTCTTTGCTCTTTGTTTTCTCTTTTTCTTCTTTCTTTTCCTTTCTTTTTTTCTTTTTTTGCAAGTTCCTGAAGACGGCTAGTGACATTAAGGTGAATTTGAAAAAAATTGATCAAATAGCATTAATTCATATGTGTTTCATAAATAGGCTTTTAAACACGAATAAGGACCAGTTTGTCAATTCCTGATCCGAAGCCTTGGAGAAGTCCTAAGTTAGAGTCTAGTCAATGATTTCTACTCCAGCACTCATTGCACTTTGGCTAACAGCTATGCATCCCACCAGCCTATGTAAGTCAAGGGAAAGCTAATCTATTTTCATTAGCCCTCTTGGGATATTATACAAAAGTAATTTTGCAGAAATGACTATGAGGCCATCTCAAAGATGTGAGGCTTTGAGGGTTCAGCGTAATGTTACTGACTTCCGTCATAACTGTGGTTCCACTGCCGTTCAACTGTCACTGACTGCAAGGGTAGAGAATTGGACTGATTGTTCAAGATCATTCAAGTTGTGCAACACTGCCATCAGGTGCCAGTGACGCTGGAACTGGAAGACTTGGGCATTACTGCTCTAAGCCTGAGCAGTAAGCTAACTGCTTTAGTACTCAGTTGTCCTATCAGCAAAATGGATGTAATGTTAGTCTCTACTTAATAAGTTTCTCATGAATGAGTCAGTGTCCATATTTGATAGTCATATTGAGTATTTAATGAATATAATCAACCCTTGTCTATACTAATTTTAAAAAGTTAGGTCAAACTAAAATATTCTAAGACTAAGCAAAGTTAATGCCATGCAGATGTCTGAATGTCTGGTTTGGAAGTAAAGGAGACGTGTGCATGATTGGTTGTTTCACTAATAGGTTACAAGCAGTTGTGCAAGTTTCTAAACATCCTCCATTCTTGAATCAATGCCTTTGTTTGGCAAGCACCAGTGAATCTGGAACTTCTTACTTGTAATCATGTGATACAGCAGTTTATGAAATGCCCTTCTCAACCTCTTGCAGGTTCATGTTCTGCACAAGATCCCTTTGTTCTTCCCAATTGAGAAAGTTAGTTGGTGTTGAGTGTACATAAACGAATAGAGGTCTTGAATCTTTCCCTGCACTGGGCAGAGCACTAAAGAAGGAACTGCCATGTCAGTTGCTTAGCTGTGTTCCTCTGTGTGGTATGACTTCCAAAAGGCTCACCAAAGTGTCTGTTGTGTTTCACATCACTTGTACAGTGCAGGTCAGAGGCTGCCTGGGGCATGGAGTCTGTCTTATTCAGAGTGCTGTTGGCATAGGCCCTGCCATGGCACCTGAGGCAAAGTTGATGCTGACATGGTGGTTGTGTTCTACTCCTTGGTGCTTTGGTCTCCCCGATTTAATCCTGGGGCTTGACACTGTCTGTCTTTTCAGATAGCCCTCACATGTTCTTGTACATGTGCCCAAAATTTCGACCCATTGCATATTAATGTTATTCTTTAGGGACATTAATCTAAGGTTTTCGATGGGCCAAACCCAGCTGTAAGCATTTCACATCATTGTTTACTGGCATGTTCATAGGAATCCACATAAGAAAATATTATTACTCCTGTTTGGGGGATGGAAAACCAGGGATCAGAAAGTGCTCCCCGAGATCAAATGGTAATGTCGGGTAGTACAGTATGAATCTAAAACTTAGAGTTTCTAGCTTCTTTTACCTGACTTCCTAAGGAAAATGTGGCTTTAAGGAAAGTATAAATATATAAGGAGATGTGCTCAGAAGGACAGATACCAAGTTAGGATTAGGTGTATTTAAATAGTATTTCTGGAAAGCAGCCCCAAAATCCCCTCTACTGTGTAGAAATCACATCATGGTGTTTGGCATAGATAACCCTTCTCACAGGTGGACTTATGACAGTTTAGATTTTAGGTTTCTCATGTAAGATAAATTGCTGTATTCTTTTTAAAAAATTGTGTGTGGCAAAATTGGCCTGAACACTGGGAATCCAATAGAATAATATTCAGACATAAAAAGGAAGGAGGTCTTGCCGTTTGTGACAACATGAGTAAGCCTGAAGCACATTATGCTACCTGCAAACAGAAGACGCAGAAGTGTGACGTCATCTGCATATGGACTCTCCGGTAGAACTCATGGGAGTGGAGAGTAGAACAGCAGTTTCCCAGGGACAAGGGGCGTGGGAGACGGAGAGACATTACTCAGGACTCAAGGATTTCTGGTAATGAGTTGAACAGGTTCAAGGGAACTGATGTGTAATGTGTGTGGTGATGGATGTGTTCATTTTATTGTGATTATTATGCAAAGTATAAATAAATCATTCCATTGTGCCTCTTGGATATATGTCATATTTATTTGTGAACGCAATATTTTGAAAAATTAGAAAAAAATACATTTGCAATAAGGATGGTAAACATCAGTGATCACCAAGAGTCACTCAGTGAAGGTATACTGTAAATACTCAAAGTTCCCACAAGTCAAATAACTTCCCCCAAAACTTTTGCTACTAAATCCACCCTTTGAATTCTAGGAGGTTTAGTAGCTAAATAAAAATATCAGTCAGGATAACAAATTCTAGGCTATCATAACAGGTATCTTCCACTCTTTATGCTTAGAAGAAATAAACAATATTTTTCTTCACACAATCTCCCTGCTTACTGCAGACTGAGTAAGAATACTATTTTATTTTGACCCCTCTCAGGGTCACGAGCTCCACTTGCAGGCATCTACAGTTTCCAGGACAGAGGGAGAAAAGGTAGCTACACTCTGTATCTTCAAGGTTTTACACCGAAGTGACACCTGTCACCTTTATTCAAAACAAGACATTCAGCCAAGCCTAATTTCAGGCAGTATAGAAGCACAATCTCCTTTTTTGACCTGAAGGATTAGAAGAATTTTGTGGTGGCAGCCCCTGAGCTCTACCACCACACCATGCAGCAAGGGGCTATGAACTAGTTACATAATGACCTGCACAGGGATGCCTAACCGTGCCCAGTGGTTTCCACGTGAGAAGCAGCACCTCTAACGCTTGGCATCACAGTGTTCTCCTACGGATCTATGTAACTTTTAAGACTATTATGGTTAGACATACTCACATCCATCTGATTCAGCTTTCCCCTTTAGTTCCTTTTCTTATTTGTTCTTGGATTAAAATGTTGGGTCATTCCATGAATAGAAGTTTCAATGATGTGATGATAACTTTTCAATTTTATACCATGATTGCTTAATTTGTCTTAGTCAAAATTATCCATTTGCTAGCATATTACTTTTTTTTTTTGTTTCTAATCATTGTTTTTGGGAGGTCTTACTGGTAGGCATTTATTTTGGTCCTTTATTCCCTCTCCCTGCCTCTCTCCTGACAGTCAATATTTTACCATGTTTTTTTTTATTTTTTTGGCCAGGTCTTTCCTATTCTTGCCACTCTCATCTATATGGGAAATAGGGTTTGTGTTTGACAAGCATGCTTACCCTTTGCTTACTGTTTTAATAAAAATTTCCTATCACCATTTTTATGTGCAGTAGCAGGGGAGGCACTATTTGATATTGAGATGCTAGGATTCGTAGACTTTGAAATATTTTCCCCATTTTTTGGCAAGTCTTTGAACATAGACTACAAAAAATTGACATGTTGGAGATGAATTTGCAGACTGTAAGTTAAGTAATGACTACCTGTCCCAGTTTAAATTGTGTTCTAGGATTGAAACATTATATTACACAGTCAAATCATTGAAATTAATGGTCAGACAGTTCCATAACTGAGTTAGTTTCCCTTGAGACTGATACTCTATTAAATCAGGAGGCTGCCCAAATTCCACTGTATTGCCTTTGGGTTGGGGTGATGTGGCCCTACCCGTAGTATTTCTAAGTAATGCTGAAGTAGCCGTGCTGTTCTCAATGGGAAGTCAAGTGTAGCAATATTTTTTTAAGAAGACAATATATTTGAAGATGAGGAAGGAGGAATAGAGAGATGACAGGTGGCTACTTTGGACAAACAGGGAGAATTCAGCAGTGAATTAACTCCACAGCTTAACTTACAGATTTATTTCAAGGATTGCATTTTCTTTCATTCTCTTCATTTTTGTAGGCAAATTACCATCATCTCAGACACAGAGATGGTGAAATAGAGGCTTCAGCATTTTAAGGTATACCTTAGGTTTGCTTGGTCCTTTCTTCCCAGGTTTTTGGGCTGGTCACTCTCAGTTCACAAGATTCTCCTAATGGTCCCTCCCTGGAGAGTTAATTCTCTAGTGTTCCTTCCAGAAAGATGGATGTCCTTATCTCACCCCATGTGTTGCATATTATTTTATTCTTTGTCTTATTTTGCTGTTAGTTTCACTTTGTGTTCTCAGAAATATAAGAAACATAAATATAAATAAAAGGGCCTCCTTTCTTTAGTTCTGTGTCACGTACCAGCTTTGCAACAAGCCTGCATTCAGTAGCTGGTCAAGTATGTTTAGTAGATGCACATTTGCATCCTGTGCTCTCCCTCAGGAGGGAGTTCAGGTTGGGACACATTGCTGCACAAGTTCATATAGCAATAAATACTTCTCACATGTATTTCTACAAGGATATTCAGTAGTGTATGTTAGTTATCTAATGCTGTGTAACAGATTTTCTTAAAATTAGCATCTCAACACAACAGGTATATGTTCTCTTGTGTGATTTCGTCTTCAGATACCCAGAAGTGGCTGAAGGCATGGGTGGTCTAGATCTGGATTCTATATGAGCTGTTTGCTCTGTGGCCAGAGGGAGTAGCAGAAAATAGATGCTGGGGGAAAATGCTTCCCAGCTTGCCTCTGAGATGCTGACGGCTTTGGTTCCTTACCACACAGAGTCCTGGAGACATGGCAGGTGGGTTTCACTAGAGTGAGTGATGAGACAGGAGAAGAGAGAGTGGAGGAGAGAATGAGATCCACAGATGGAAGATGGTGTCTTTTCTATCCTGATTTCAGAGTGACATGTATCTCTCTGTTACGTTTCACTGGCTGTACAGACCAGCTGTAGTGCTAAGTTGGAGGACACAGCACCAAGGTGAGGCTACAGTGAGGTGAGCAGGGCTTTGGCCTCATGGATGCTATTGTGCATGCATTTCATTTAGATTCTCAGCATGGAGGCCTGGGTCGAGTCTGCAACCACTCAGAATACTATTGGCACTGTGCACCTTCTTCTTCTATTTCATGGACCATTTGGGCAGCAGATCAACTTACTGACTGGCATAACACTCAGATTTCATAGTAATTCAGAACCCAGGTTCTGGGTCTGGGAGATAGCTCAGTGGCATAAGTGCCTGCCTCATACGTGTAAGGTCCTGAGTTTGATCTCCAGTACCAAAACAATCAATCAATCAATCAATCAACCAATCAGAATCTGCTGCCCACTTCCCAACACTCAATACTGTCTAGGCCCTTGCTGGGAATAATTTTTAGCCTTTCTGTTGCCATTGTCCTCTTCTATTTTGCAAGATAACAATGGTACCTACCTCATAGAGTTTCTGTGAGGATTTGATCAGTGACCTCCTGAAAATCACATAGAGGAATGCTAACCAAGGAGAAAGCCCTAGACATGTAGAGAGTGCTTACCTAGGTTTAATTTTCATTTGGATCATTCATCTCATGGCTACTCAATCTTGAGGGGGTTGGCAGTTGCCATAGTTTTAACAGGATAGGGGTATCCCGGACAGACCTCTGGTGTGAAGCACTGCAAACTTCCTCTATGTAGTTACAATCACGTCAAAGAGTAGACAGGCAGGTGAAAGCAGTATTGTCACAGTGACTCCATGGACTATCGATCTGAGACTCCAGGAGTGTTTGATAGGCACTGCCCTGTATCCACAGCATCTCTTCCTGGGCTCAACACCAGTGAGTCCTGTGTTTTCCTTTATTCTCTACAGGAAAGCAGAGTGAACCTCCCAGAAGTATTTGGCCAGTGGCAGAATTCCATGGCCATTTTGATAAATTCACTTCCAGCAAAGTTTTCATGTCTTGCCTATTTATATCTTTTCAAATCCAATCTCCTTCAATCAATTTTAATCCTCTAATGTGTTTGCTATAAGTACTATACAATTCACTTGTCTTCTGTAATAAAATTCATTTTGGTGCGGCCTGCTGGTAATTTGTTCGAAGAGAAGTCGTTAAGAAACCCTTGCATTCTCTTCTGATTTAGAGGACAACCTTCCCTATCAAGAGCATTTTGTTGTCATGGGTTTGAAGGATCTTTCATGACTGACAGTGCTGTTTAAATAATGGGCGGCAGAGCCATGCACTTAAATGAAATCTGACTACACTAATTCCGTTATGTACTAGGAAACTTCAAGAGCTCTGCAAGGACACGGTTTCAGTGACCGTGGATTCATTTTTTCAGTTTGTGCAAATTATCTCCGTAGTATACTCCAACCTCCTTCACTGTAAAATACACTTTCTTTCTGAAAATGAGTGTTTTTATTGCTTCACTTCTCAGGGCACTCTATATAAACAAGTGTGTTGTGCTGCAGACCTCTTGTGAGCAGGGTCGAGGTAACTAAAGTACAGTATCTTGTGTAGGAAAGATAGAAATGTGTAGCATTACTGACTCAATTTATAATCCAATAATGTTCAAAGATATAAACAGTTCACTTTAGACTACATACGTATGTTATATGTGATACAAAAGGTCTGTTCATATGCATACTGCATAAAATGTAATCTGTAGATGCAAAAATATTTTTCTAGCTATTTAATGGGAAAAATAAACATTGAGGGTATGTTTTATTGTTTATCCCATATCGTGAGAATTTTTAAATAGTACATAAAGACAAAGCACTTTTTTTTAAAAATTTAGACTTGGCTAAAAATTATCAGTCATATGTACATGACGATGCCGTATCTGCCAACTTCTTACTCGGGAAAAGTTATAGCAGATGGTGGAATTTATGTGCCATGTGGCGTTTGTTTAAGTGTGGAGATAGCTAATATTTTTTCCTTGATTATTATAACTGTTTTACTTTTAAAGATTCAATTACCTTTGCAGTTCCGTCCTTGACATTCACCTTGGTGAGCAGTGGGACAGGCTGATGAGGGAGCTGTGTCCAGTGAGATGCCAGCCATGCAGGTCCCTCCCTGGAGGGATTGCTCCAGCTCATTAATCAGGGCCTCCCAAGCACCCCATTATCAAAACAGCATTATTGCCTTCCAAATATAGAGTCCTCTGGAGCCATGGGGGAGCAGGCCCTATTCAGATCTGTGTGCGCTTTGGATTGGCCTTTATAAGACAAAGGACTGGAATTCACACTTGTGAGCTTGCGGGTCCCTAGGGAGGACATCTTGAAGTCAACATCATTTCAGGCTTGTAGCGCATAATTTGTTTTGATAACTACAAACAAAAGGGGTCTGTTCCCCAAAGGCTTCTCTGGAAATTGTTACTGCCTCTCCCCCTTAATGATGGGAGCTATTCCTCTGAGGGGAGCGAGCAGGATTGGAGATGAGTGTTTGAGGATGTGCACAAGGGATTGGAGGAGACAGTGCCCACAAGAGTAGCTGGGTCTGAGACCTCATTGCCACCCGGAGTCACTATCTGGAAACTGTAATCTATGACTGATGCCCAGCACTTGCAGGGATTTTTATGTTGTGCCTAATTCAAACACATTTCCTTTTCTGCTTAGAGTCTTTCCACTCTGATGAGACAGGAGATGGGGGTGAGCATGCTGGCTATGGGTGATAGAGAGCATCCAGGGTCTAGTGCCTGCCTTTCTGTAGAAATCCTCCCCCAGGCTGCCTCATTATGGAGGACCTTGGGGATACTCCAGAGCCTCCTGGAGCCACGCTTCATTAAACTGACTGAACAGGAAGAAAGGACCGGTGAGGAAGCATTTATTACTCAGAAGGTAGAGGAACACACTGAACGAAGAGTACTAGGCCCGTGGAGGATGGTCAATCACTAGTCCACAGTTAAATCTATGGGAAAGAATATGTGAAAACCATGAGTCACCACTGTGGGTGGGCGGATTGATTGCGGTGTTTTTTTTTTGTTTGTTTGTTTTTTTTCTTTTCTCAGTTATCCCAACTCTTGGCAATATTTGATTAATTGTTTTCATTATGATTGTGGCTATGATCACCATCATCATTATAGATGAATAACACAGTTTTATCCTTGCCATGGCTAACAGTTTGGTAGTAGCCTTTTATGTTTTTAGTTTTCTGCCCATACTTTTTGCTTTTCTGCTTGGCTTGCTTCCTGAGCTCCCCATTTGCTACCGTACAAAAATTGATCTTGTTCTTTGAAAACATTGCATCATATCCTTCAGTGGGAGAACAATATTAGTTTAATATTTTGCATGAACATTTTATGTTATATTTATTTTAAATGATTTATGTGAATCAAGGTCATTGAGAGATAAAAAAGTAAACCTGTGACCACCAAGTTGTCTATGATCTACTGGTGAACTTTGTGCATTTTCTTTAAGGAGCATGTGCTACTTACAATGTTGAATGAAGACGGTTGAAGAGTTTTAGCGCTATTTACAAGATGAAAACTGTGCATGTAAAATAATTATCTGTAACTTTGATTGAACCCTTATCCTTTCATAGGATAGACACTGTTCTAAGTACATTAATATATGTACTTATGCATGTGTTATATGGGCATACATTGACATTATAATTAATAATAATAATTCCTTGAACCCATAGCTTGGTGTGAGCCGTAGTAGAGCCAGACATTGCTACTGACCATTCTCCTCAGTTAGTATATCTTCCTATTTTTGCTTTCATGAACGTTTATGTTTCCTAAGTGCCTACTGTGTGCTCTGCACTCTTCCATGTGAACGCGCTTAGCAGCAAACAAAGTAAGTACTTTCATTAGGGCCTCACTCTGCATTCCAGCTGGGGGTTGTTCTGTTGGAAGGACGAGCCAACAATCCAGAGTCTGGTGCTAGAAGGGGGCCTGTTCCTCTGGCTGCCACATGCATCCCTCTGTGAATGTGACCTGGACCCCTGATGCTTCCACAAAAAAAGCCAGACCTGGAAGGCTCTCTGCTGCCCTAGGCTGTGTGTCTCATAGACGAAGGGGCTCCTTTAAAGATGCAGCCTTCCCCTGCCTGGTCTGCCACTCACCTAGATAACACGCAGGAAGCCTGCTGTGACTTGGGAAAGGTGTTAAAATTTCCATCTTAGTCAGTTTGAGTCCAGATTCTGATATTCCTGCACCTTCCCATCCATCTTACTCGGATTACATGCTCCTGTGGTTCTGAGAGCAAGCGGTGTTGACGGAAATGTGGAGAGAGCCTGGAGAACACTGCCGCTGGTGATGGCCAAGAGGGCAGGGCATGTGCCTGCTCTGTCACAGGCGCAGGCTGACAAGCCTTCTGACAGGGACCCTGGGTGGCAAGGGCACAGGGCATGAAGCATGGGAGAGGGAGAGCGGGGAACCTGTGTGTTAGGCTGCTGTCAGCAGCAGGCTCCCTTCCGAGCACTGTGGGGAGGCAGTGACACCCACTGGCCTCCCAGAGACACACCAGCTGGCTGTCCTTTCTCCCACATAGAAGCCACAGTTATGCTCCGAGGACAGTTAGAGAAGTCCATGCGGCACCCTTACTTCCTGCCAGGAGATGCTGTCTGTCATGGGTTATCTTGCTTCTAGAAGAGACTTTCCATCTATGTTCAGACAGTTCCACTGTTGTTATCTGGCCAATCCTTCTTTCTCTGCCTCTCTGGCCTCTCAAGAATTTCTCTTCAGCAGGCACACGAAAAGCACAAGGAGCTTCCTCCTCAGAAAGCTGTGCGTTTCAATTTTTGCTTTGCTAAAATGGTTGGGTCATAAGCAGGTCACCTAAGCAAGCATCCATTTCTTCACCTGTGAAACAGGGCTGTGTTACCCTGGAGCACAAGCCTGAGGTTCTGGACAGCAAAGAAGACACATGGCACATGGCTTCAGTTACTGTCCCCGCAGCCCTGCCCAGGTGAATGCGGAGAGCTCTCTGCTTGTTTCACAAGTTTTTATGAGGGCCAGCTTTGTGTCAGCTCAAGATAGGGGAATTCCATGAGAACCCATACAGGAGTCCTTCTGCTAGAAGAGCCAGTTTCTGGATTGGAAAGTTTTTCTCTCCTAATTTTCCATGAAGAAACAATAACCATGGATCTCATCCAGCAGTCGCCTTCAGATGTGTAGTGGGGTGTGACATATGTCTTCCCTCAAAGGAACAGATAGTTTTAGCTTTTGAGACAGTCTCACTTCATACACCAGGCTGGTCTTGAACTCACTACATAGCCCAGGCTGGCCTTGAGCTTGCAGCATGCCTCCTTCTTTAGTCTTCTGAGTGCTGAGGCTACAGGCATACGCCACCACGCTTGACAATGACATGTTCTTTAGAATCTGCCTTTAAAAATCTGTCTTTAGGAAAATGCAGCCTAATTTTGCTTCCATGAGTTACTTTTTGTTCATCGTATCATAACTCTGATAAAGATAATTACATCTCAGGGTCTAAAAGCAATTATGTGCTTGATGAAGCAGAGACCTATTTGATCCTCATGTGTTTATATTTTCTTTAATTTCTAAAGCAGTCTTGGCTGAACATTCTCATAATGGTCTGAAAACATTGAGGGCATGGAAATAGTGAAGGGCACATTGGAATCACCTCTTGTTTTGCTCTTTTAAAAATTTATTTAT
The DNA here is from genome assembly GCA_002564285.1 of Tympanoctomys barrerae. Lineage (NCBI taxonomy): Eukaryota > Metazoa > Chordata > Mammalia > Rodentia > Octodontidae > Tympanoctomys > Tympanoctomys barrerae. Next base: position 7,057 of record NDGN011554887.1, on the reverse strand, counting down.
TTATTTATTTATTTATTTGATAGAGGACCTCACTACACAGCTTAGACTCATAGTGACCCTCCTGTCTCAGCTTCCCCAGTGTTGGGATTATAGGCATGAACCACCATGCCTGCTTTCAGTGGCCAGTGCAGTGATCCTCCTATCTCAGCCTCTCCAGTGCTGGGATTACAGGAGTGGATGACCATGTCCAGCATGGTATGCCAGGGTTCTGGGTCCAGCATGGCATGCAGTACCAGGGATCAAACCCAGGTCATTGTGCTTGCCAGGCAAGTGCTTAGGCTGCTCTGTTATCTCCCCAACTTTCTTGTTTTGACCTTCAGGTTTCTTTGTACTACATGCTCTGAACCTTGTTAGATTGGGAATGGAAGAAAATAACAGCTAAGGGATATCAAGCCTACTTTTGCAGACAGCTTGAGGGAAGAATTGCTGAGCTCAAGCTATGGGAAAGCGTATTTGTTCCACTTACACAAAAGAGGCAATAATGGGCTAGGGAGATAGCTCAGTGGTCTAAGCACCAGCCTGGCAAGCACAAGGACCTGGGTTTGATCACTGGCACCTCATTCCCTGCCAGCCCCAGAACCCTGGCACACCATGCTGGACCTTGTGGTGCTCTCTTGTAATCCCAGTGCTGGGGAGGCTGAGACAGGAGGATCACGAGTCTGAACTGTGTGGCAAGAACCTGTATCAAGTGAATAAAGTTTTCTTTCTTTCTTTCTTTCTTTTTTCTTTCTTTCTTTCTTTCTTTCTTTCTTTCTTTCTT
>NDGN011554875.1:1998-18619 GCA_002564285.1 Tympanoctomys barrerae | reverse complement strand
TACAATGTATTAATTATTGAAACTGTGCTATTAATCAGTTTTGAAACTGTCTCATTGATATTTGTTTCTCAATAAAAATATATTGAAAAAAATTTTTTTAATTAAAGAGTAGAAACTCAAGCACAAAAAGAAATTCAGAGGAGATACGGAGCCCACATTTTCTGGTGTATTCAACCAAAAAAAGAAATCTTGGGAGCTTCAGAACACGGTGATGCTGTGAGAGCTACGCCTAAATTGCTCCTTTCAACAGATGCGGCTGCACTATGTTCCCTAGTCCAGGATGAAACTGGAGAATTTCTGCAGTCCAATGCAAATATTGTCTGGCTTTGATCGTCCTCAGCTGTTCTTCTGTTCCTTTGTGCAATATGTTTATGCACCTGAGCCTCATTTCCTATTGATTTGTACAAATGCTGTTTAAAGCACCACTGTTCTGTCTGTCAGCACCCATCAAGGAGTGAGCTCTTTGAAATAAATGCAGATGGGTTGTGGCACCTGAGAATTACATGGTGTTAGCAATGGAACCTAAGGAATGTAGAAGAGAAGTGAAGAGAGTCACAGAATTGTCCCACTTGGGGTTCTACTTGGGCTGACTTGGGTCCACAGCTTCCGTCCAGAGCTGAAGGCCTCAGGGCAGGAGCATCAGGTGTAAAAGCCTGGAGGAGAAAAGCTGTTTGCTCCTGTAAACTAAGAAGAGGCAGAGTGAATAAGAGGAGAGCTAGGACAAGAATACACCCTTTAGGTTCACCTCAGTGACTCCTCTTCTGACCAGGCCCTACCTCCATGCACAATCAGCTGTGGACACATCACTGGATGAATAAACTGAAGGGTAGGTTGCACCTTCATAATCCCATCATCTTTCAAAAACATGAGACTTTGGGGGAACATTTTAGATCTAAACTATAACATATGTTATAATATAATATAATATAATATAATATAATATAATATAATGTATCCTGTTTGTCTCCTTACTATACAAAGTTTTAAGAATTCTCCAAAATGAAAATAACTGCTGATACACTTACTGCAAAGGAGTTTTTCTTCTGTCGTGTGTATGAGGTAGTAATTATACCACACAGCCTTCCCCTGCAACGTGTACGAATAGTGACCACAAAGATAGAAATTTCTTGTTTCCTCTCCACTAATGCTCTGTTAAGGCAGTGGAATTGGAAACTGAAAGAGAGACTGACTCTCCTGTGCAATGGATATAGGCAGACTCTCCTGTACAATGGGTAGACTCATTTGTCTTAGTTACTGTTCCTGTCATTGAGAGAAAATACCCAGTACCCAAAGTTTAAGAAAGCAAGGTTTATTAGGCACATTGTTTGTAGATGCTTCAGTCTATGCCCAGTAGCCTCCAGGGCAGGGTGCCAAAGCAAAGGAGAAATAGTCCATGGTGGGCAGAAGGCACCACAAGTCAGAGCAGCGGCTTCTTTCTACCCCTTGTATGTTCTATCTAGGCTGCTCAGTGGATTGGGTGGGTGCCAAACCAATAGGTAGACTGCTTTAGTAATCACATATGCTTGACTACACCTTCACACACTCTATGTCCACCCACCTCTAAAGGAGGCCCACCTGTCACTGGCTTTTTGGGAGACATCTAGACACAAGCCATAACAACACTATTATGGACTAAATTGCACCCTCTACTTGAAGCCTATATTGAAACTTTAACCTCCAATAAGACTTCTTAGAAAAAAGACCATGGAAGAGGTAAGGAAACTTAAGTGAGTTTATAAGTTTAGGGTTCCAATCCGGAATGACTGTTGTTGTTTTTTATCAGAAGAGACACCAAAGATATTAGTGTTTGGAGAAATTACCATGTGAGGGCAGCCAGAAGGCAGCTATCTTTGATTTCCAGCCTGTTGAATATTCTGTTTTTAATGTATTTGGTGCAGGCTCTCAGTATGTAGCTCTGACTCGTAGTGATCCTTCTGTTTTTAGCCTCCTCAGCACTGGGATTAGAGAAATGCACCACCACACCTGGTCTCAGTGGCCAGTTTAGGGTGCCCAAGGGGCAAGGCCAGTGTGGCATGTGGTGCCGGGGGTTGAACCCCAGTCCCTGCACTTGCCTAAGCAGGTGCTTAGTCCATTGAGCTATCTTGCCAGCTCTCAGCCTATTGAATTTTGAGTAAAATTAATTTACCTTAGTAAATTAATACAATCTATGGTACACTATTATGGCAGCATGAGCAAGGTGCAAGAGACAAAAGAGTAAGAATCTATTCAATAGGATGGAAAAACTGGGATGAGGGAAAGAAAAAAGAAAGAGAAAAAGATGTATTTATGTATGTATGCAGGATAGTTTGGATAATTGTACTGCTGACTTCTGCTGGTCTATTGAAAAAAGCAAAATGCTTTAATTATTTATTTATCTCTTCAATTTCTTTTAACTTTTTTGTTGTTTTGTTTTGTTTTGTTTTAGCCAATTTTGCACATTTTATCTGGTAACTTAAACAACTAATTTGAAGACAACATTATGTAACCATTGTTGAATTCCTATTACTTTGCTTAGTGAATTTTTGTATCATTTCTAATTTTTTTTCACTATTTTGTGTTATTTAAAAACTAAAAACTTCTTTAAAATATTGAAATACCATTATTAGTGGCTAGCCTTTGTAACAGCCAGCATGCACAAACTTCTACAAGATGAGTGGAGGCCACAGGGACATGGTATGCAAAGGAGGAAAGTGAAAGACACACGCCACTGAAGCAACAAGATTACAATGAAATTTTGAGTAGATGCTGAGCTTGTGTGTTTTTAGCTGTCAGAGTTTCCATGTTTAATGCATTATGTTCAGGTAAACACTCAATGCAAATTTAAGAAAAATGAGAAAAGCCACTGCTTGCCTACAGAGCTATAATTCTAGCAATGACCAGAATGGAAAATAACAGTCTTTGTGTACCATCATGAATGGTTGTCAACTTTTGGAAATGCAAAGCATACTAAAGTTGCCTTCATTAAGTTCCTTGCAAGAAAGTTTACTGAAGTTGGAAATAATTTCTATGAAATCCTATCTCTTATATGTCACTCTAATGAAGAGTATAAGATTTGAAAATCATGGTGAATAATCACTGTGATTCTTATTTTGCAAAGTTGTAAACCCAACTCCACATAAGGAAATAGAGTCAGGGAGTTAAGTGCCTTGATGAGTAGCACCCAGCATTAAGAACTAGAGATTTCGATGCCAGGCATGTTTGATATCAGAGCAGGGACAGTCTTCACTATGGCTGTTAAGGCTGATGAAATTATTGCCTATTTTTCTGTCTACTTTTATGATTAAATGAATCAAAATCCAACTGTGTTTGTAAATAACTGAAATAGAATAGCCTCACAAACAATAAAAAGATCAGAATGTTCTCATGTTCTTAAGTGTTACTAGGTTAATAGAGAGCTCCAAAGTAAAAGCTCTCCAGCAAGTACTGAGATTGATCCTTTGTCTACTATATTTGGAGGTGGATCAAGCAGGCATGAGCAAAGGCAGAAGAAAAGCTTGGTTGTTCTCTCCTGAATGCATGTGTAGTCAATACAAACCACCCCCACAAAAACATGAAGAATATATTTCTGAATAGTTCTGCATGACCAAAGTGCATGCTCTTCATCAAAAGTAGTAAGTGTGGTCCACTTTTTTAAAAATATTCATTTTAATGAGAAAAAAAGTTAAATTAGCAATGAAATAGTTTCAAAACAGGTTAGTAGTACAGTTACAATAATTAATATATTGCATATTATTGTCTTCATAGTAGTTATTCAGGGGACAGATGTAGACATGATATCTTGTCTAAACAAAATTAGTACAAATGTTTCTTCTCACTAAACTAAGAGAAAGTAGCTGTATAGCTATCTTAACTATCTTGTATATACATATATAATGTTTTCACTACAAAATAGTCCTTTATTTATATCTTCCTGTTTTGTTTTGTTTTGTCAGAGATGGGTGTTCCACTGCTGTTAGAGAACCCGTATTTGGAGAAGGCTTTAAAGGACCTTTCATGCTTGCTGCCAGTATGAATATTGTAGGTACTTGAATTCAGTAAAATAACCCAGTATAGTCCAACAGTGCATAGTATTAGTGAGTTACCAGCACAACTGGCAATTGCCCAAAGTTGTTGATTTGAGCCTTTTATAGCTCAGCATATGAATGTAGTTTTATTTTTTATACCTCATGGTTACATTTTTCTGCTGGATGGTTAAGACCAAGTTAAAGCAAGACCTATTTAACTAAAAATATAACTTTTGCAATCTGATAAGGTCAGTCATTTTTAGAAAATGGATCAACCACTTTCTTCTTGGCTCCTTTTTTGCCACCTTTCATAAGGCACTTGTTCTTGCCTACTGCCATGATGCTGCTCAGAGAGCCAAAAAGGCAAGTGTGGTTCATTTTTAATAGCATATGTTTTATTTATTTATTTATTTATTTATTTATTTATTTTTGCTCCGAATGTCTTCAGGGCAAGTTTGGCTGGCTTGAGTTGTGGGGATCGAACCATAGCAACCTGAGCCTGACTGCTTTGTTGAAGCAGCCACTTAAAGAACTGAGATAAGGGGCAGACCCCTATTTATTTTTTTATGTTGTGATTACAGGGTCTGCAGGGTCTCACTACACAGAATGAATTCATAGTGGTTCTCCTGTTCTCAAGTGCTGTGATTACAGGTGTGCACCATCATGCCTCACTCTCAAATGCTGTCTCAGTGCACCCTAGGAGCGGGACCAGCAAGGCAGGCAGGGGATTGAACTCCAGTCCCTGAGCCTGCTTAAGCAGGTGCTTTAGGGCATTGAGCTATCTGGCCAGCTCTTTTTGATTTATTTATTTCTTTTGATTTATTTCTCTTACCAAAACAGTAAACTTAGGTATTCCATTTGACCCAGGTGTTCTCCTTCTCAGTATCTTCTAAAAGTGTTGAAGACACCATATTATGGTAATATGTGAATGCCCCTGATCATGGAAGCTTAATTTATAACAGCCAAATCTGGAAACAACCTATATGCCAGCAGATGTATGGCTAAAGAAAAGACTATATTTACACAAAACAGAATACTACTTTGCCATAAAGAATAAAGTTTAATCATTTGTAGGAAAATGAATGAACTTTGAGGCCATAATATTACCTGGTCTTCAAGTTCTACATATTTTGTCTTTCAGCAGGTTGTGTCTTGTTTAAAATTTTAACTCTTTGATGTTTATTTCAGCTTAGTTCATGGTGAGAAATATGGGTTTAAATTCAGTCTTCTGCATAAGGATAACTATTTTTTGCCAACACCATTTATTAAAGTGGCTCTGCTACTTTCTCTGTGTGTTTCTAGACACTTTATCAAAGATCCAGTAGTTGAATTTTTGTCTGGAGTTTTTTCTGTATCAGCTATTCTGTTTCATTGACTCTTCTCTGCTTTTATGCCAGTACCGTGACATTTTTGTCTTATTAGCCTTGTCATATAACTTCAAGTTGAGTCATGACTCCTCCCACTTTGTTCTTGTTACACAGTAATAGCTATTGCTATTTGGATATCCTCTGGTTCCATATGAAATTTAAGATTATTTTCTCCAATCCTGTGAAGAATGCTATTGGTGATTGGATTGAAATTGTGTTATATCTGTATAATACATTCATAGGAGACTTACAATCACATTAATCCTCAGGACTCTCTTACTGGGAAAAAACTGAGCACCTTGAATATTATTTTTCAGAATTTTGAAAAAAATCTTTCTCTATATTCCTTGGTAGCAAGGACCTCCTATCTTGGACACCTGATTCAGGAAAAGTATTTTAGTCTTCTTTGTATTTGCTATAAGATTTCATTCACTATGCAGCTTGGACTCATAATGATCATCCTGTTTTCAGCCTCCCCAGCACTGGGATTACAGGAGTGCACCACCATGCCTGATCTTGGTGGCCAGCTTGATACACCTGAGGACAGGGCCGGCATGGCATGTGGTGCTGTGGTTTGAACCAGGGTCTCTGCACTTGCCTAAGCAGGCGCTCAGTCTGTTGAGCTACCTCATCAGCCCTATTTTAAAGAATAAAACAAAGGAAGCCATAATTATTCTTTTCATTTTTACTCTATCACATGTTATTGTCCATAATATAGGAATTTAATCTGGACTCCACCACTGTAGGCCATGGCAGGCATAGTAAATTATATATTCATGGGCTATTTCCCTTCCTTCTTTACTGTCATATCTCAAATTTGTTCTGGGTGCCAGTATGCCCAGTTCACATGTTTGCCACCAAGTATAGGGAGACACTTACTGAGTGTAAGTGTCTGGGTACATTGAAGCTATTTAGTCACCTTTAAGGTGATAGACCTGGGGGAAAGCAAGACACAGTAGGCTGGGATTATGGAGCAATTCTGCCAATTTTGACTTCTTCCCTTTTTGACATTTTAGGCTGCCATGGTTTGTATATTATTTCTCCCCACCTAGACTAACAGATTGAAACTTGGTCTCCAATCATCCATGCTGAGAAATGAGGCTTAGTGAGAGATGCTTGGGTCACAGAGGATGACTCAACATGAATAGATTAGTGTCATGGGGTACATGAGTTCTCACTTGCAGACCTAGATTAATTACTGCTGCTCTTAGTCATTATGAAATGTTATATAAAGTCAAAAACCTGTTGTATTTTATTTCTTCTGTAGGCACTGCTTGCCACTCTCTTGCTACGTAATTCTGTCTACCCTGTTGTGAAACAGCATCAGGTCCTTGTCAGAGGAGGCCGATAATGGTACCCCAAAATTGTGAATCACACTTAAAATTCTTTCTTTATGAACTTCCCAGTCTAAATTATTCTAGTATCATTAGAAAATGGAATAAAACAAAGTTAGTTTTGTTACTGGTTGAGAAAAATATTCCCTGTTTGATAGCTGCAGGTTTTATTATGTGGAATTTCACATAATTCTTTAGCTGGTCCATATGTTGATACTCCACGAGGTCAGGTATCTGTAATCATCCATAGTTCTAACTGAACTCCTCCCCATTTCTGAATATTTTATTGATGACTTGACCAAATGAAACAAAATCTAATTTTCATATTTATGAATAGTAAAAAGAATACCATCATACAAACATAAAGGAGTTTAAAAAGTAAGGAATTATTGAGAATCCATGCTAATAGTACAGATAATTTTTATAGTAGCAAAGAAATATGTATAAAAAGTATTTTTGAAAAGCATGTTGTAAATGTTGTTATTGTGATTCTGAGGTTCACAACTAACTATGCTTATGAGTCTATTAAATTAAATATCACATTGAAATAGAAAATAATCTTTCCATTCTAATTTGCCCCACTTTTGATTCAGCTTATGTGAATATTTTTATCACTATATCTTAAAGAAATGCTGAGAAGCTGAACAGCATTTAGAAAAGTGATGTTATATAATGATTAAAAGTCTGAAAAGTAAACCTTAGCAGGAAAGGGAAAACAATTTGCAGTTAGTCCATAGAAGAGAGATATGATTAGTATGCTCAAATGTATGAAGTTCTTTTTTGGCTGACACTGTTATTGACTGAAATAGAAAGACATATTGATACCTATTCAAAAAACTCATAATCATTAATACATATTTTTAGGGCTATCAAGATAGCTCAGCAGTCTAAAGCACCTGCTTAGACAAGCGTAGGCAAGTATAGGGACCAAGACTCAATCCCTGGTACCACATTCTGGGTCAGCCTCACCTCCAAGGCAGGCTGAGCTGGCCACAAAAAAAGTATTTTTATTGCTAATAGTAGAGATGCCCTACACCAGGAAAATCATTTTAAGAATTTTGCTCTTAATACAGGATGAAGACTACACACCCTTCCTATAAAGTCTGAGTCTTTTGTGGCCTCAATATTTTTAATGAATATAATAGAACTAGTTTTTCTTATTTCTCTTAATATTTGAGCTAGTCACAACTGGCAAGGTAGAGCTACTACAGCAGGTGTTCAGGATCCATTCTTTGCAACATGTTCCTGCATGTCAAGGTCATGTGTGTTCCTTTGTGGTTAAAATTGTTACCACTGATCCATGAAAGGTGGGTGAGGAAACTCTCAGAGAGATGATCAAGTTCAGTGTAAGAGGACATAGAAGAAGATCAGGTTGCATTGTTGCAAATTAAGTCATGTTCCCACAGCTGCATATAACAGGAGCTAGAAAATGTCTCTACATGGGCACTGAGACACTTACTTGGCTCTAAACATTAGTGTGTGTGCATGTGTGTGTGTGCATGTGTCTGTGTATGTGTGTAAAAGATCTTTTTTAGAGAGCTATAAGGAAGAACACTAGCTTTTATACATATGAAATATTAGCATATCAAACTTTCCATTCTTAAAAATTGTTAGGAGCAGGCTGGGCATGGTGTTGCATGCCTGTAATCCCACACATGAGAGGCTGAGGCAAGGGGATCCTCACCAAATTGAGGCCAACCTGGGCTACAAAGTACATTGAAGCCCAATTTGAGCTGCATATGGAAACCTTGTCTCAAAAAAGAGGGGGCTAGGGAGATAGCTCAGGGGTGTAAGCCTTGGCCTGGCAAGCTCAAGGACCTAGCTTTAATATGTGGTACACTGATATGCTGCACTGGTCCCCAAACCGGGCAAGCTGGCGCATGCCTATAATCCTAGCATTAGGGAGGCTGAGACAGGAGGATCAGTATGAGTCTGAACTGCCTAGTAAGATTGCTGTACCAAATAAATAAACAAACAAACAAACATTTTTTAAAAAAGAATCCAGAGAGCAGCCAGCAGTGCTGCTGTAAAATAGAGATGCTTTTTCTCTAAAATCAGAAAGTTGAGATGTGTCACCTTTCTAGGACTTGCCTCACTGTGTTTTTTTTTTGTTTTCATTGTTTTAACTATTTCTTTCAAGTAGTCTTCTATTGGAAATTGTAAAAATTTCTTAAATTTTCTGAATGAATTTAAGGGTAAAGTTGTACTGTGATTTCTATTTTCATCTATTTGCTATGAGGCTTCTCATCCTAAGGAAACTTGTTTTTACAACCACTGAAGAACCCAAGTTAGGATTGTGGTCATCTCTTCTTATAGACTAAGCATTTCTTATAGCTATAATCTCATCATGTCTAATAAGACTCATGCATGACCAATGCAGACAGCGTGCGGCGGCAGCAGCAGGCGCACCAGCAGCACAGCTGTACCCTGCATGAGTGTTTTCAGTTCTACACCAAGGAGGAGCAGGTCCCACCCTGCGGCCCACTCCCCAGCCGCGAAGGGGGCTGACTGCCTTGCAGTGGGGTTGGCTGTGTGCTGCAGGCGGCATTATTGAAATTTCCCTTCAATGGATATTGTCCATCTCCTTATTTTTTGTGTTTAATTTAAATGGGTAATTTCTGCAAGTCTATCTGGTTCCACCATCACAGACAATGCACTGGCAAGGTATCATATTATTTAATAATATTGTCAGGCTCAGAATAAATGTAGTCCATTTCTTATAGTTCAAATTCCCTATGCAGGGTTGGGGTGATAGCTCAGAGGCAAAAGGGTCTGCCTGGAAAGTGTAAGGTCCGAAGTTCGATCCCCAGTACCTCCAAAAAGAAAAAAAAAAATCCCTAAGCAGTATATCAAACCACTTTAAAATACATAGCAAGACTTAAAATAATCCAAAAATTCAAATTCTCAGAGGCCTCCTTCTAATGAAATTGCTTATAATTTATTCATGAGAAAACAATTTCAAGAAAACAAATCACAGCTTGCACTATGCTGTAAGAATTGTGCATTTTGCACATTGACGTATGTGCCCTTTGAGCAGTTCTACCTTCTAATAATGAGTGGAGATAGAAATTCTTTGAAAAAAATCACAAATACTTACTATTATATTAAGCAAATGAATAAATATCACTAGGTTGGTCATGCTTAATCATTAAATCTCATTTTGTCCATCCCTAAGATATATTCTTAAAAGTTATTATGTTCACATAATAGACTTTTTTGCCTGAAGTGGTCAGCTAATTCAGACAAATAATATTTGTTTTTAAAAATGAATGTTCCAGAAAATTAAAATAAAATTAGTTTACCTGCTGTTTGTACTGCTTGACTGACTCGTCATTCCAGTAAGGCTATTCTTATTGACTGTCCATATAAGAAAAGCCTTTGTATCTCAAAATTTCAGTTCCTCTAACTTTTATCTAGGTAATATTTGCATAGTCTGATGTATGGAGGAGCCTCAAATTATATAGTACAAAATAATTTGATCAGGTTTCTGTGGATAAAATATGGCTCCCTGAAACATTATATATTCAGGAATTATAGCCTTCACACTTGTGATGCTATTTTAAGCAACCATGGAGAAGAAATCTTAATGTTCTGGCTCCATCTGACATTACACACATAGAAAAATTCAACCTACCTTTTATGCAGAATTAAAGTCAATCTCTTTGCAAATTTATTTGGTAACCTTTAATACAACTGTGACTATTTTCTAAATAATTGACTCAGATATGTCACTAAAATGCCCAGAATGTCTGATTCCTGTTCAACTTTTTTTCTCATCTTTTTGATTTTGTGACAATTGCCTGGATTAATGCCAATATGTCTGGAGCAAGAGGCTGCATTTTAATGCTGGTTTTCACTGCTAATCTTGTAAGTCACTGTTGTACTGCGTTTCCTGTGTTATAGCTAAAGGAAATCGTGAAAAGCTAACATACCTCAGCTACACTAGGGCATTTAAGGAAAAGGAATATTTATCATGAAATCTGTACAGTTAAGCTTTGGTCATATCACAGATTAGTGAGAAAGTGATTATGAATCTAGTTACAACTCTTGCTAACTAGGAAGCATCTACTTGTGCGCTGTTGGCTTCTATCCTATTTGGTACTGTACTTACCTAAGAGAATATACACAAAATATTCTCAAAATCCATAATAATAGACAATGACTTTCGATGTGAGATGTACTTTTACATCAAGATGTAAAATGCCTGAATAGCCTTTGGCCTGTATCCAATAAATCAAATCAAGGACTTCAAGCCTTTTCCCTTGCTCACATACTTCTTAAACCCCATAAAACCCCTTCAAAATAGCATGATATTGAGATACTGCTCAAAACCAACACTTCTCAAAAAAGCCTGAAATGCAGGTGAGCATTTTCTGAGTGCAAGCACAGTATCTTAAACTAGACTGGAATGACCACTCTCTATGTTGCCTGGGCTTTCAGTTCATATGCCTAAGCATTTAGTGAACTACATAGTAAAGAAACTTATAAAGGAAAGGGGAAAGGCAATAGGCACGTTGATATTACAAGAGAGAAAAATTTAGCAGGGAGGCAGCAAAAAATATTCTCCATTCTTGCAGGAATAAAGCACTTTAAGTTTACTTTACATAGCTTTAAGTATATACACATAAAACAAAGGAAAAGAGAAGCTTAAGTTAAAGGATAATTTTGTAACAATATTTCTGTACCAAAAAATAGGAAGGCATCAAGTGAATAATTCAAGTTTTTCAGATAATCAAGAATAAGCTAGGTCTGGGGAGATAGCTCAACAGTCAACATGCCTACCTGGCAAGCCCCAGGACCTGGGTTCAATTCCCAGCACCACATGCTGCACCAGCCCCACCCTGGGTGTGCTGTGCCAGCCACTGAAATAGGCTGTAGTTAGTGTGCTGTAATCCCAACACTGAAAGGGCTGAGACAGTTGGATCACTATGAGTCTGAGCTGTATAGCGAGACCTTGTACAAATAAAAAAATAAATGATTTTAAAAATATTTTTAAAAATCAAGCTAGGCCAACACCAGGCAAATAGGAGATCGTAAGACAACATGATGTATGATTGTTCTTCGAAGACTCTAACATCTATGCCATCTATTTTGTTAGATTTTTCTAGTCAGTCCCTAGGATATTGTACGCAGAAGTACTCTGAAAGACATATGTTTCGGAGCAAAGTTTATTTTAGTTCTATAAGCTCAGTAATGACATTCCTGATTGATACAGAAGCAAATTAGTATAAGCAATTTTAGAAAATGTAACTGAAATTTGAATTTAGTGTTTATCAGCCTTGTAAGAGAACTTCTGTTCTGAATTTGTAGAAGAAATTCTGAAAGACATGGAGTACATTTAAAAATATTAAAAAACTTTCTGTAATCTTTTAATAAGAAACAAAAATAGAAATAGTGGATAGAATAGAAAACTTTTCATTGCTAGTAATTAACATCTATACCATATAAAGATCTCAAACAAATACTAAATATATTTTGAACTCCCTAGCAATATTCATGCAAAGAATAAGGCAATCCCTATGGATTATAATAAAAATATTAAAAATAATTGCATAAAAAGTCTTACTTTGTAAAAAAACTATAATTCCAATTAAATCAACTGAGAATAATTCTCTGCCAATCAATTTCATAGTAGTATAAAGATGACCATACCCAGGCACACATGAATTATTGTGCAAGTTATACACAAATACTCTTTCAAAGTAAGTACCACATTTAATTAATTAATTATTTATTTATTTACTCTTTTTTTGAGGGGGGCAGCTCAGCCCACCCTGAGGGTAGGGCTAGCATGGCACGTGGTGCTGGGGATCAGAACTCAGTCGCCTGCACCTTCCTAAGCTTGCCTAAGCAGGCGCTTTAGACCCCAAGACTATCTCGCCGGCCTACAACTTTTATTATATAAGTTTATGTTCTTCTTGTTATGTGACAATATAACATAATTACTGAATTGGTATTGAGGGTCATTTCTGCACAAGCCTCTGTCATTTCTTTGCATTTTGTTGTCAGAAGTAAGAGTCTTGCAAGATATGAAGAGTGCCCCTTTTCTGCTCAGAATAGTACACCAAATATCTCACTTCAGGGAAAAATCAAGTTGTTCTTCCTTCCTTTCCCTGTAATACAGCCCATGGCTGAGAAAACTTCCAAAAGAAAATGATAACATGCTGCCTATTGCCGTTTGTTTTGGTGGGGAACTATCCTTTGCTCTGCCCTGGAATCTTGTGTAATTCACCAACATCCCTGAAGCAATGGCGAACTAACCTGTCAATTTGCCAATAAGGTAAAACCTATCCTGAACACTGGACACAGAGAAAAGTCCATGGGCATTGAAGAAATAGCCATTTCAGAATCAAACAATTTTTTATTAAGATTTGATCTCTTCCTCTCTGTGATCCTACATAGGTAGAAACTTCCCCAACTCCTGGGTGCCTTTTCTGCAAGATAATAATGCCCAATTTTAATGTTTGTGAGACTGTTAAGAGAAAATGAGAAAATATCAGCAATGTGCTGGAATTCTGAATGTCACAGGCAAAAACACAAGTCATGCTTGTCTTCATCTTTCTCGCTTTTTTCCTGAAGTTTATCTCACGGAAATTCAACAGTAGAAGACAAGCTTGTCAACTATGACAGCAGGTACTGTGTTTTAGTCTCTGTCATACCTAATGTCCTGGTCAGCTGAGATCTAGAGCTGTACTGCTTGGTAAATGACAGTGTAGCCTCTTCATCTGCTTTGCGCAATAATGTTTCCATCATGTTCAGACCAAACACAAAAGCATCTGAAGGAAAACACAAAACTTGGTAATTCAAACTTGGTAATTCTATCAGGCAGTATCTTATAAAATTCATCAGGCTAAGTTTGAATGTAGGGAAGAAAAATGTATTCAGTTGCTTTTACACTATCTTCTGCCTAGAGGTTTTGTTATAATCTCAGGTCTTTGAATTTACTTCCAAATTACTGAGGCAAACTTCTCAGCTAAACTTTCTAAGGCAATTTTTTCCTGACCTTTTCTCTTACTGTTTCCAAAAGACCTGGACATGATTCAAATGATTCCTCCATCTGTTTCTTTTCCTAATGCCAGGACCTCAATCCTCTTATATCTTTGAGATACATCTCCCTTGAACACTAATTATTGCCTGGGACTTGCCTCGTGGTCTTCTTCTATCCTTGAAACTTGGTGAATATGCTTTGCCAGCTTCTCTGCAAAACAGGAAGGTCTTTTGAGGTCTTCGTCACCATTTCCTGGGTGACCTTTTGTCTTTGTCTGGATCTCACTTACTCTCAGAATGCTGTATAGTCACAGACCAATTTATGTCACTTTCTCTTGTACAACAAGACTAAGGCATATCATTTTAGGGAATGAATGAAAAAAATCAATGGGAAAGTAGTTAATTCATTAAGACATATGGCCCTCTTGATAAATGTTTGGTTTTGTTTTTCAATCTTATAATAAAATCAAATGTTGGAATCTATCACTTTGTTTATATGCCATATATACATACTTGTAAATTGTCAATATGAATTTGCTTAAGAAGGCTCTAAGGGATGGTCAATGGCTGCATTTGCATTTTAACATTCATTGGAAGATTACTTCCTCAGAGCTGCACTCTTTTATTCCAAGTAATAAATTATTAAAGAATCATTTCCACACCAACATACTAACAGAAGTTGCTGGAAATTTAAATGTTTTCATATATTAATAAGAAGTTTCAAATTACATCTTCATGTATCTATTAGTTGTTCTTCTTTTATTCTGGTCATACTTTTGTATATTTGGGATTTTTGTTTCCTTTCAACCACTAAGAACACTATTCCCTCATGCTTAAGTGGCTGTTGGCCTTGTAGTTTGCAACTTCTAAGAATGTCTCATATATACCTTTTGTAATACATATATATTTTTTTCATAATTTGATTTATTTATATCATAATTTATATTATATATTATTTCAAATTATAAACTTGATTTTTCTGATAGTTTGATTATGAAGAAGTTTTACATATCTCTATATTTTCACTTATATCTACACATGAAGCTGGGGAGATAGCTCAGTGGGTATAAGTGGCTTTGCAAGAGCAAAGTCCTGAATTTGATTCCTGGTACAAAATAAATAATGGGCTGGAGAGATAGCTCAGTAGAATAAGTGCTTGCCTGGCAATTGCAAGGGCCTGAGTTCAATCCATAGTTCTGCAAAAAATTATATATATATATATATATATATATATATATATATATATATATATAGTTTCTTTTCCAAAAATGTAATGACTGGGGCTGGGGATATAGCTCAGTAGAATAAGCGCTTGCCCAGCAAGTACAAGAGCCTGAGTTCAATCCCTGGTTCTGAAAAAAAGAAAAAAAAATGTAATGACTTAAAAGTTACTAAATTGACTTGACATCATAATTAGGAACTCATCTTCCCTATACCAAGACTATAAAAGACATGTGCCACACATTCTTCTGATGTCTTTGTGGGTTTGTTTCCTCTTCTAAATTCAGTCTACCACCTGTCCATAGCAATGTGTCAGTTTATTTCCTACTCAGTTTGGATTATGAATAGAAAAGTCTTAATTCACAGAAAATAATAAAAACATGATACAGTATGACATATTAGAGTTCATATTTTATGTCGTTAGGTTTATAATAATGGAAAAATAAAGCCTTCAAAATATTATAAAAAATAGAGATGATTTCTGGCAGACAATTTTTGAACCATTGAGAGAAAATAAAGATCTCTTGGGAGTAGATTATATGACAGTGTTTTCTGGTTTTGTCACAATAGCCACTTTCTGTGAATGTCATACTAGTCTATTTTCAGATGAGGAAGGACTAGAAAAAATCTTAATCAGGTAGGTAGCATGGGTCAGTGGGAGAGCTCTTGCCTTGCATGCATAAGGCATTGAGTTTGATCCCCAGAACCACACAAACAAAAAATGTTATCCATCTCCACATATAACCATATCTTGACATAGAAGAGAGTGACTGAGAAAAGGACTTCCCTAACTGTATCACACTCACAAGTTATGTTACTATTGCAAAGACATTTACCTCTTGGGCTTAGTATTCGCATAGGGAAGCTATGAAAATTGTTTCTTCTGCATAAAGTCCTAAGTGCGGTGCCAGGCATATTGTGAAATTCAATAAATAGCTAATTTTATTTAATATTCAATTTTCATTTGGATGATTCTTTGTTAAAAAGATTAAAATATTAGGGATGCATACATTTTTCTTAACAAAAAATAAAGGCAGCATTTATGGGTAGTGCAATCACATTACTAACTAAAGTGGGAACTTTGGTCTAGAAAATGTGTCCTTTCAGGTCATCATCTCCAGAGCGTTCAAAGAATAACTTTGGATGAATTCACTGGCTGACAGTAGTTGCTTGGCTGATTCAATGCTGCACTTTTCTTATGGAGTCTACACTAAAACACATAAAATCGGGTGATATGTTTTGAAAAAGACCCTAGTGTGGCAATGTCACACATTTTAAGTGCACCTCAAATATTTTGGAGACAGTTTGAGATAGATGTTCAGAATGTAGTGTCAGATTTCGAGACATGTTCCTAAGGTCTCATTATTCTGTCTCTTCTTTCTTGCACTTTAGCAGCTAGAAATAGTTTTGCTTTTTTCAAAATATTGTGGTATCTTTTTATGGTAAATTTAGAGCTTAAATACCATTGTCCCTTGGTGAATGCATTTGTAAGAAATGTGCAAATCAGCAAGTTCTTTTTGAAATGTGTTTTGGCTAACTTATTCTTTCAAAAACAGCTATAAAACAAAGGCATTGGTGAGAATCATTATCCTACTTTTGTCCTTGCTATCTTAGCAAAAATGGAGGAGACAATTGATAGCAACCAATTGTTCTTTTCTTTCTTTCTTTCTTTCTTTCTTTCTTTCTTTCTTTCTTTCTTTCTTTCTTT
>NDGN011554874.1:0-10124 GCA_002564285.1 Tympanoctomys barrerae | reverse complement strand
GTTGACTGTTTGAAAACCTGACACCATTCCTCCAGGTAAGAGACTTTAAGTTCCTTAAGCATTCGCAGAGTAAAGTCCAAACTCTTCACGAACAGTATACATTTTTTATAAGCTTTGCCATTTTCAAAGGAAATTCCACTAATACATCTTCAATGGCCAGTCAGTCCTAAAATAAAAGCTTCAGAGTTTCAGTTGTTATGAATAAGACACATGTCCATAAAAAACAAATGTAGCACCCCAGAGCAGTAGGCAGTCATCACTTAATATATTTTAGGATAGTGCGGAGGAACATACTTTCTGATAAAATTTTTTCTATGTATCTCCATGATAATTTTAATACTTTCTTGTACACTGTCAGGTTTTTGAATTGAGTATCATAGTAGATAATCAATAAATAATTAGCCTCATATACACAGACTTTATGGCCATTCTGAAATGAAAGAAATAGATACTTCAAATGGAAAATGTCTGGTAGGATTGGAATATATTCATGTGATTTAAAAAAAAAGTATTTTTAGTACAAAGTCTACAGGGTCCCACTACACAGATAGAACCTATAGTGATCCTCCTGTTTTCAGCCTCCCAAGCACTGGGATTACAGGCTCACACCACCACACCCCGTCTCAGTCACCATTTTATTGGGCCCTGGAGGGTGGGGCCAACTCAGCACTGTGGGGATCAAGCCCCAGTTGCTGTATTCATGTGATTTTTAAATATATATGTGTAGGGGCTGAGGAGATAGCTCAGTAGAATCTGCATTTGCCTGGCAAGCACAAGGTCTTGAGTTCAATCCCCAGTACCACCATATTCTAAGTGAATTATATATATATATATATTCACTTAGAAAAGTACAAGAGCCTTCTATTTCCCTGCTTTTAACTTGTCCCTTTGTGGAAATATGTGCCCACATAGATTTGGTAGAATTTAATCTTGATCATTAAGGAACATCAAGATATAAAGGGAAAGGGTAAGCTTCAGAATTTATTGTATAAAGCACATGCACATTTTTAAAAGGGAGTTTTCATTAGTAACAACACAAAATGATGCTTAATATCATAATTGTTAGGATAATACAAATAAGAACTACAATGAAATTAATACCTCACATCCATTAGGATGGTCACTCCAAAAATAACAACAGAAAAAGAGATAACAAGTGTTAGTGAAGATGTGGAGATTTGAATTTTGTGTACTAGTGGGGTTAAATTCAATGAACTGTTATATAGAAAACAAGCAAATCTACCATATTTATAGTAAAATGTGGTATCTATCCTAGAAAATAGTACAGGGGTTTCTCAAAAATTTTCAAACAACAGTCATGTAATATAGTAATCTTGCTCTGGATATGTATGTGTTCCACCAAAAAATAGTTTACTGTGAAAGAATATGCTATGCTACAGTTGCAGTATGTAGTATCTACCTCTTGTGTGTGTGCTTTTTTTAAAATTTATGCATTTGGTATGGAGTCTTGCTACTCAGCTTGGACTCATAATGATCCTCCTGTTTTCAGCCTTCCAGCACTGGGATTACAGGCATGTGCCGCCACACCCAGACTCGGTCCCTGGCTCAGCAAGCTTGCCCAGGACGGGCTGGCACGCATGTAGTGTGGGGATTGAACCCTGGTCCCTGTGCTTGCCTAAGCAGGCACTGTCTTGTGTTTTATCTTTCCTTGGTTTCATTAAGCAGCCACGGCAAGTGATTAGCCTCTGTTTTATGCAGGTACATTATGATATTTGCACAAGGATCAAGCCACTTAACAGCACGTTTGGAAGACTGTGTCAAATTGTGAAACAAAACATGACTGTATACGCATAGTCATACCTCCGTTTACTAGCTGAGTGATCATAAAAGAATCACTTCATGCTTCGTGTATACAGTGATGCAGCCAAACCCTCTGGTAGTCTAACTTGAGTACTCTATGATTACCCTGATTTTCCCCCTTTTTCTTGAAAGGCACTTTGCAAAGCCCATGGAAAATTTTCTCCTCACTTATACAAGATGGCAGGTCCAGAGCTCTGAAGCATTTGTTTTGAAATTTATACTGAATTATGAATAAAACATCATATTGGAGTGTAAGGCTAGAACAATCTGGACAGGTCAGGCAGTATTAAGACCCCAGGTAGGAAGTATCCATCACTTTCATTTGGTAGCCACCCACTGCCAGGAGTGGAACAGATGAAGAGAGGGGCATGGGCACTTGTGCCAGGCCTGCCTGCTATGGTTCTTGGACAACAGAGACTGCTCAATAGAGAGGGGGTGATGCATCTTCCTGACAAAGCTCCTGCCAGGAGAGAAGGTACATAACTCAGCCCTGAGCCTTTCTGTGAGCGCTGCCAAATCCATCAGGCAGGTAACAAAACACTGAAAAGAACAGAATGTCAGCCCAGCCTGGTGACGGCCAATATTGCTCCCTTAATTACTTTACCTAGTGACAAAAGCTATTTATCAAGCTTGAAATAAAGTGGTTTTAAAGTCAAAAATTTATGTGCCATCCAGGGAGAGGCTGTAATTTTGGGGCACTGGTTTAAAGCAGCATAAACTAAAATGCAAACAAATTGGTGAGCCAGGCAACTTTGCAAATCCCCAGTAGCACCACTGATTTGTCTTTGGTTTTTCCTGATTATTTTACCAAGTTTTTGACTCTGTGTTTCTGGCCAGACATATAAGATTTCATCCAAAACAAGATTCTACCTTGAACCTAAAAGAAAGATTAATCAGTCTTAACTTTTCTTATTCAACAAATATTTGTTGTCTTAAGTGAGTAGAGTGAGAAGAAGGATGGGGAGCACTGATAAAAGGTAAAAGGAATTCATTTACTTAGCATACATATACTGAGTACATACTATGTGTCGGATGTCAACCAAGGGACTAAAAAAATAGCGACAGTGAACCAGACGCAGAGGTATCTTTTTTCATGAAGCTCATTTGTGCATAAGTAAGAAATATCAATAAATAAGATGGATGGCGTGATAAATGAGAGCAACTGAAGGAAGGATGGGGAAGTATTGGCCATAGTGTTTCACTGTGCAAGGCCAGGTGGAGCGACATCCATCTACTCCATTAGCAAACGATACATGGTCTCTTAAAAGACGCTCCTGTGCATGTACTGTTTTTCTAGTGTTAAAAGGTACTGACAACATTGGAAAAGATAAGTGGCTCCTAGGTAGCACTCCCTGAAGATATGCAAGCCTCCTAAGATAGGTACTGTGGGACTGCAAGTCGTGATAGGGGTCATCTTCCCTATGACTGAGGTGCTGCAAGAGAGGAGAAGAGGTCTCAGAAATCATAGGGTCAGCCAAGTAGCTCAGCAGATTAAAGCACCTGCTTAGGCAGATGCAGAGGCTGTGAGTTCGATTCCCTGGCCTGCCGCACTGGCCCTGCCCCCCGGGGTGCACTGAGCGGGCAATTGAGACTAGGTGTGGTGGCGCACCTGTAATCCCACCTCTTGGGAGGCTGTAAACAAGCAGATTACTATGAATCTGATCTACGCAATGAAACCCTGAATACTCTGTACACCTTGTCCTAAAAATGCAAAAAAAAAAAAAAAAAAAAAAAAAAGAAAAGGAAAAAGAAAGAAAGAAATCTAGGCTTCACTTTTTTCATCTGTAAGAGAGTAAAGACAATGGTTCTATAAAGTTCCTCCATCCCTGACATGCTGTAACCTGGTGACTAGAAAAACATATATATTACATTTTTGCCACAATAATGAGGAAGATTAATTTAGAGCCTTAATGAAGCAAAATGTTATTTCTCCAAAATTAATTTCAATCTTCTAATTAATGGTCCTGTATTGCAAAAACTATGTGCCCAATTATGATAATTCTATTCTGAATTTTGAATATTTGCATAAATTTTGTGGAATTAGAAATATTTTTGAAAGTTAACTGTCTGCAGATGTGTTTTCTCTCTTCCATCTAAGTACTTACATAATATCCTGTCCATGATTTTTGTCTCATGGCCTGAATAGCCTATGTTTAATTTCTGGCTCTTTGTTAAAAATAAAAAGCCAGCTCTGATGTTAAAGCTGGGAGGTTGCAGAACAGAATTTTTCCAGAATGTGGTCCTCAAAACCCTGCTGCTTCTGGGTGCTCAGTGGAGAAGAGGTTCTGTGATCAGGCAAAGGCCCTAACACATTCCAAAGTAAGTAACAAACAAATCCTTGACCCCAGTAAAATGAGAAAAACAAATCCCTTTTGAGTGAAATAGTGCTTCTAAGTATCTTTGGGGATCATTGTTTTACTATATAGTGATCCTCCGAATGCCCTTTGAGCCTTGCTCCTGAGCTGAGCTCCCTGCTATAGATCCCAGAGATCTCCAGGCGTGTTATCTTAATCCAAGCCTTCCTGGCAAAGGCAGGGAGGGTTACATTTATTTGAGGGTATACCTGGGTGCAAGTTGATGCTGTGTAACCACAAAATAAGATGTATAATTTTAAATTGTTTTGCTTGGCAAGGTGTGGAGTGGGAGACAATTGGTCTGTATTGTTGTGCTAGTTTCCTTTGTGTCTATGACAGGATACTCTTTGGTTGATCATCCTCCTCTTTGTTTCTCTGTAGAACAGCTACAACCAGGAAAGGTTTTACAAAGCTCTGCCCATGTCACGCAGCCTGGATTGTGCCCAGACTCCTCCCCAGTGCTACCTGAGAACCATCATTTCAGTAATACTAATCCATCTCTCTTTGATCACTGTGGTTATCCTGACTGCATATGTCACCATCTTTAACAAGGGTCACAGCAATTCACATGGCACTTGCAGTGTCAGGCTCATCAGAGAGATTAACATGGCTAACAAACATGAATAACTGAGGCATATGATTGGCTGGGTGAGTAAGCACTACTCATCCCAGAGAATTTCCTGCTGATGGGCAGGAGCTGTGCATAACAGGGGCTCCAGACTGTGCAAAGGGTACCGTAGTTTGAGGAAGCAGGAGTTAATACTGAACAAACAGGGTCTGAGTTCCAGATGTGTCAATTAACCAAAGTATGGCTTTGATCTAGTTTGTCAACTACTTTCGAGTATTAATTTTCTCTGTGATACTTACTTAACTGTGTGCTTGGAAGGATGAAGGGAAGCTAGCTGGTGGTGAGCACGGATCTGGCACTTGGTAAGAACGCAGTGCACCGCAGTGCTTATCCAAAGGCCATAAATGTGGGAAGTATCGTTAGTCATCTCTCCACTCTGTTCCCTCCTTCTGGGGAGGAGGGGACTTGGCCAATATGTCATGTTAGTGGAGAACATAGGTGCCCATAATGTTGGTTTGGTGTTCCATGTGGCCCATTTCCCTCTTAGTCACCCACTCATTTCTATAGGAAAAATCCTGGTTTTGATTTTGGATATTTTTCTGTAAATCCTGACTTCACTTTGAGGCAAGGAGGTACTGACTCCTGGCCTCTGGTGCCTGTGGACTGTTCACTGTGACCTTGAAGCACAACTCTGAGAACATTGCTTTCTACAAAGGGTGCCTCTGTCATGCTGGCACCTCACACATTGCTAGGCCCGGACTTGGGAACACTGGGTTCCCAAATGCCCAGACACATGAGTGAATGTCTTGCTGCTCATCAGGACTTTAAGGGAGATGAACCATCCTGGAGCCACTGTGCTACCTTCTTAGCACACCTGGTTGGAACTGGACTCTCTAGGAATGGGCTGTGTTCAATGGAGCCACCAGAGAGACAACCCATGGGAATGGCACTGCGAGGGGAAGAGAAGTAGAGTTGGCCGAAGGGAAGAGAAGCACAAAAGGTCCTGCTAGAGGATGGAGTAAGCAACTCTCTTTCCTCCAGAAATAAGGTAAATATGCAATGTCTAGAATTTTTTTGATGCTGGTTCCATTAAACATATAAAGTGTATAAAATATGAAACTCAACAACTGCTAAGGTTTCCTGGATTTCTGTGAGCTAGACTGGATTCCTACTCAGTCAGCATTACCATGATATTAGTCACTGCTAGCTGTTTTATACTAAAAATATAAAGAAATACAAAAAAGAATCCTTTTTCAAAACCAGTATTACTTCTACCAAGTTTTCTGCTATTATTAGTTTCTTATGTGTCTTCCAGATTTTTTTGTGTATATATCATAGCAGTAGCTACAAAATCCACAGGAATCACTGAGAAGGTAACACCGGAATGTTCCCAAGCAAGCCTTCTAGCTACTTGGAGGGGTGAGGTGGTTCCAGGCACTGGAAACTGCAGGCACAGAGTCATGCAATGTGAGTGTGGTGGAAAGACCTGAGGAAGAGCAAAGACTATACAGGGCTGCTGTGCAGAATGCGTCGGGCTCTGTAGGTTTTGGTAGGGACTTGGGCTGTCACTCAGAACACACTGAGCATCCATGAACAGAAATAACCATGCCATGATTCAACTTACACACAGTGTTGTGGAGAATCATTTCAACCCTGTTGTATATTTATTTAAGTAAAAGATGGTGGATGGAGGGTGGAAGTTGATGGTAATGGAATGGAGAAAATGATTGGTCTTGGAAATATTTTCAAGGTGCAGCTCAACAGTGTGATTTGTAGTTGAGTTGATTTGGGGGTGTGATAGAATGAGATAAATGTAGGGTGATCTGGTGACTGAACGGCTGGAAGGACATGCTTGCAAATTTGAGGTGGGGCCGGTATGCAAAATGCAGCCTTCGGGACTGGAGGTGTGTGCTCCTCCTTTATATCCTCTTGCTTTCTGAGTACCATGCAGCCATCCGTCACATTATGCTGTGATGCAGACAAATTTACTTTTGGACCATGGCTCATATTCTAGCTATTATAGATATCATTGTCATCTAAGCAAAATTACATTACTAATAAAAAGGATTTGTTTTTCAATAGTATTGTTACATTAGTTCAATTAAACCTTAAGTTTAAAATTCAATTAAAATTTATTTGTAAGGATCATGTCCTAAAATGTTTAGGCTGTTGAGTTGAAATATCAATAATCATCCAATTATTAATGGTAAAATATCAGTAAAGGCAGTGTAATAAAATATTCTATGCCAAGGAAAAAGATGGTGTATTAGAATTTGGACTCCCGTTGAGTTGAGAACTTTCTAGTCTCAATCCGTTACAGTCTGAACTAGTACTACACTGGCCATTTCTGATGTTTAAAAGATGTTTGGCAGAACCCAGGTGATCTGTTTCCAGAATTCTGGACTCAGTTGTTGGGAATTACTGCACTGGCTTTTGCTTGGGAAATCTTGTGTCTCTGTTTTCGGAAACCAGTGGTCTGTGGCCTGTGCTTCATTGTGTTTCCCATCCATAGATCACTTTCTGTGTCTTCTAATGAAAATACAGTGAAGACAAATGTGCTATTTATAGTTTTCTTCCTGGAGCTATTTCAATTAAAAGTTAATTAAATGTCTTCACATCATAATTTTAAAGTATATTTTCAGTACAAGTGAGACAATATGAGAGCTGTAAGAATCCCCAAGTCTAAAATAAACTTATGCAAATATCTTTTTGGAATGCCACAGTGTGTATAGACAGCATTACTTAAATATGATTAGTACTTTTATGTTTTTATTAATTTTGTTAATGGAAATATTGAAAGGAAGAGCTTGACATTAGGAGTTGTTCCACTAAGGCACTATTGAAATGTCAGACTAGAGTATAGGAGGGGGCTGTTGAAGCTTCTCTGAACTGGAATCAGCAGTTCTCCCATTTGTTTTGTTTTGGCCAGCTCAGCCTGCCCTGAGGGTGGGGCTGGCACCAATATATGGTGCCAGGGATCGAACCACGGTCCTCTGTGCCTGCCTAATCTTGCTTAGGCAGGCGCTTTAGACCACTGAGCTATCTCACCAGCCCCGGTTCTCCCTTTCGGGAGGTGGAGGATTTTGGTTGTTGGCGTTCCAAATGCTTCTCTGAGGCCCTGTGGTGAAGGCATGGTTCTCAGTCTGAGATGCTAATGAGCAGTAACACCAGGGCCTACTGGGAGGAAGTTCATCACTAGGAGAAATGCCCTTGAAAGATGGACTGGGACTCTCGCCCCCTTTTCTGTTGCCTCTTGGGTGCTGCTTGGTGAGCAGGCCTCCTTGCCACACCCCCTGCCATGAAGCCCTGTGCTACCACATGTCCTAAGCAGCAGGGAGAAGCAGGACCGAAACTTCTGGAACCGTGAGCCAAGATAAATGTTTCTCCCTTCTAAGTTTATTATATCAGGTATTTCGTCACAGTGGTGGAAGGCTAACAGTATTATTGAGAAATATTTGAAGAACTAATAGAAGCACAAGGGCTTGGGCTCATTGATGTAGTGCCTGGGATTTGTGTGTTTTCATTTCCTAGGTGATTCTGAAAAACTTTGAAATGTGAGAACCACTGATAGAGAGCACCAAACTCCTTTAGATTTTTAGGTCAGTGACTTTGGATTCTGGACACGCTAGGAGGCTAAATCTGCTGTGCCCAGAGCCACCGGTGTGCTAGACATGATGTCTGACTCCTGCATTCCAAGACTCTATTGTTTGCAAAGTCATTGAGGTCTGCCAGGCCCCAGATATTTTGTGTCTAGGGAAACATAATATACTCTTTGAAGTAGAGTGATGGAGTTCTGGAGTTCCATATGACACAGCTACACTTGTGTGGATTTGTGGGTGCTATCCTGGCTGTGGTAAAGTACTTTTCCCATTTCTTAGCAAATGCATCTCCTGCTGTATAGGTGGTCCCATGTCCATTTTCCTGCCAAGGGCCCTGAGGTAGATATAAATGGGAGGAGGGAGCTGCGTGGCCCAACTCCAACACAAGAGATAGAAAGGTCTTCAATCGAAGGGGTTTGGATACAAATCTGTAGTCAAACAAGACAGGAATTCTGTAGAGTTTGGGCTGCCTTAGCTCTGTATTTTATTGCACTGTGGGAAAGAAAGCCTCTTGAGTTTCCCAAAAATTTTAACCATTGGTGAGTGCTAACACTGTTCTAAGAGTTTCTGAGTAATATAATCATCAGAAATTCAACAAATAATTTAATATTATGCCAATTTTTGCAGAAAAAGAAATGGAGGTAGAGAGAACTTGCCTCAGCTCATCCAAGCTTGTTGTGGGAACTAAGATTCAAGGCCAGGCTATTGACTGTAGACTTTACCATTTTAGTTCCCAATATGCTCCTGTTATCTCCCAACTTAGCCAAATTTTTGTCCTGGCATTTCCTTTAGGCTGGCCTGCAAATCATAAATAGGAGTGATACAGAGAGAAGGATACCAAAGAGGAATTCCTGTAGATCACTGAGGGGTCTGATGGTAGGTAAGACAACTAGGAGAGGGCCAAGGTGGGATGGGTCGGAGGCTGGAGCATGCACGGTGGTGTGCAGTAGGAGCATGGTGCAGCTGAAGCCGTATCTTAGAGGCATTATCCGTCTTGGCACTGCTCAGACACATCAATCACTGAATGCTTTGAATTCTTACCTCGGTTTATAGTCCTTCTCCTGAAATCATGAGGCAGCTTTATGTTGCTCTCTGGTTATCATGAGTTTCCTCCTAGGCCAGAACAATGGGAAGGCCAATTGTTCACTGAGCTGTTAGGTGCCGCCGGACAGTATAGACTGTAGGCTCTGGAGCAGTGGGGGTAGGAAGGGTGGAGAGTGGCGAGACGCACTGAATGAGATGGGTACCACAATCCAGGGCAGGAGGTATGGACCTTGAACAATACGATGTTGCCTTTTAAGGGAAAAATATTATAGCGTATCTCCAGTGTTAAAAAACCTATTCTTATTATTTCATTATTAAAAAATGTTCAGAGAGAAAACTAATAGAAATTGCTCAAATATGTTCAAAGGGAAGGAACTCGGATGAGGGAAAGAACACAAGTAAGAAAGAAGAAAGGGGAAATATATATTTATGTATACATACAGGACAGCTTGGATAACTGCACTGCTGATTTGTGCTGATCTATTGATAGGGTTTTTTTTTTTTTTTTTGGCAGAACCAGGGATTGAACTCAGACCTTTGCACTTGCCAGGGAAGCACTTATTCTGCTGAGCCATCTCCCCAGCATCTATGTGCTGATCTATTGAAAGGAGCAGTTAATAAGTAAATTTTTTTCTTCTTTTTGATTTTTTATAACTTTTTGCCCAGTTTTGAATGCTTTTTTTCAGAATTTTATTGATAAACAAATAGCAATTAGACAGTTTCAAATCAAATCACTAG
>NDGN011554869.1:14584-37152 GCA_002564285.1 Tympanoctomys barrerae | reverse complement strand
CCCAAGCCAGGCACAGCTGGATAAATCCAAACTTTGTGGATCTGCACCTGAACTTCAGTAGGTACTAACTAGCTGTCCTCGTATTATCATACAATGACAAAGTTAGGTAAAGATAGTCCCCACCTAAGAGCAACTCAACTTTATATGCATTGGAAAATGATGTGAGTTCAGTAGAAAACACTGTTTAAGATTCTGAAATATGATCTTCCTGGTCTAGCGCTGCAAAATTCTCCTTCAAGATGCCAGGCAGCACAGTAAGCACAGCTCACATGACTGTGAGGGTGAGTGGCCCAAGCTCTGGAGCCTGCCATGTTCCTTAGACCCGGTGTTTCTGTGTGCACTCCCCTTGCGTTTGTAGTGTATGAAAAGGGAAGCAGGACTGAGCCCCACTGGAAGCGGAGGAGCCTCTGTGGTTGGACAGAGATCACGTAACCTGAAAAGCCTGAACTATTTACTCTCTGGCTCTTTCAGAAAAGTTTGCAGACTTAGTCTAAGAATTTTGATGAAAAGAAGCCAGAATATGGCTGTGTGAGCACTTCACGGAGCAGGGGCGAGACGGGACAGTTGTTCACCATTCTCAGAAGTGATCTAACAAAAAGTGTCCGGAGCAACAAAGAGCGTCTTTCCCCTGACCCTGTGATCCCTCTTCGAGGACTCTGGCCCTCAAGAACAAAGACGAGCAGAGGCAGATTGGCGCGCACACAGCTAGTCACAGCCTCACTTAAATGAAGTTGGAAACAGCCTGGAAATTCACAGACACAAAACAGTTAGTTCATGTCGGGCATGTCAGGGACAGTTACACAGTTCTCAGGCATGCTTCGACGACACTGGGAGATGCCCAGTGGCCAGGTCACAAAGGAGATCGCTCAATCCCAGGCTGGGCTGCACAAAGTGTCACCTTGTAAAAGGCAAGAACCGAGTGCTGGTTGTCTCTGGAGAGTGGATTTAGATATGTGTCACTGAAGCGGACTTTTCTGAATCTCCAACCCCCCTTTTACAGTTGGGAAGGGAGAGACAATGAAGGATAGAAGGAGGGAGGGAGGGAGGGAGAGAGGAGACGAGGAGAATACTTTGGAGGTTCCTGCTGAGGGGCTCTAGCCCTTCTGGTCTCATTTTGACTTGAGCCAGTCTCTGTCCCTCCAAGCTACTGGGGCTACAGCAAGCATCATGCATAGAGATACTTCTGTGATGAAGAGGAGTAACCCCTGTGCAAGGGACCCATACTTAGCAGGTGACCTGGGGCCCAGCTGTCCCCAACTGTGTTGGACCATGTGATTGTACATCATGCGACCCGTCTCCTCTGCCCATTGGACTGCCAAGCCACTCAGAGCAGTCAGTGTCACCGGGCTTTCTCTGTGGGAACTGTGGCACCTAGCTAGGGTGTGCAGAAGCCTCAGCTCAGCTGATAGTACGCCAAGTCTGTGCCCCATGACCTGCTGAACCCCGCAAATCTGCACACCCCAAACCTTTCCAGTTCTCCTAGCCTGCAGTGTCCCAGGTCTCTGCCTCTGAGCACCTCCAAATTCAGGTAACCTTTTGGGGGCTTGCACACCCAATCTACTCCCCGACCCTCAGCCCTTTCTGTGCCCAGTAGCGAAGTCCAGGCCCAGCCTGTGTTCTGGTCCACCATTGAGCAGTCTCTTCTTCCACACTCTGACTAGCCACCATGTAGAGATCAGTGGGAAGGCTGGGGCCCTAGCCTGTCTAAAACGGTGAGGGGGTGGTCGAGCCAAGCAGAGCCCCAGACTCTACAGGACCTGTGCTGCTGTGCTGATGGCCCTGCTGTCAAGGAGGAGAGAGGATGCTGGGAGTCTGGGCTCCTCCCAAAAGCGCTGAGGCGTCCTTGTCACAAAATGAAGAGGGACAATTGGGGGGGGGGGAGGGACGCAGTTTTTAAATTGCGGCTTTAGCCCATTTGGAAGTCTGCTAATTATTCTCTTGAGGAAAGAAATGCAGGTTCATTATTATAATGAGCTTTGGGCAAAATATTTCATCGAGTTTGACAAGCTGCAGCGACTCCTTAAGAAAGTGGCCTCGGCTCTGAAAGGCCTCTCACCCTACTTAGAGCTAATTGGCCTGGGGTCTTCCGCCCCTGTGCTGCTTGTGTGCTATTTTAATTCACTTATGAAAAGCCCCCACTTTGATGTCAGGGACCAGATAAGGGCGGGAGAGGACGGGCAGCTAACAAGCGGGTTTGTGCCGCCGCCCGCAGTCGGTCAGCCGCGCGGGGCCTCCTTGGCCATCCCGCTCCGGGCCTGGGGCCAAGACGATGTCATGAAGTAACTGTACAAACAGTCCTGCCTGAAAAAATATGCTTTTGTTTCACTAATAAATCTCTCCTTGGAACCCTCCCCACAGGCCGGGGCTCTCCTGGCCTGCATACGGGGCCTCCTGCACAGTGCAGTGCACAGAGCCATCCCAGCGACCCTTTCAGTAGGCACAGGACAGCCAAACCAGAGCCTCTTTACCCCACCCCCAGCCTTCTCCACCCACGGAGGCAGCCTTCCTCTCCTGCACCCTCCTCCCTCACTTCCTCCAACTCAGTTACCTTTTCCAACCATGTGCTCCCCGCTTTCCCTCCTCCCCCATCTCCCCACAGCCAGCCTGCCCCAGCCCACTCCACCTCTAGACCCCGGAACACATGCGTGCATCCCCTCCCCCCAGGGAGCACCTAGCCTGGGGCAGACAAGTCTCATGGCTGCAGCCTTCTGCTGCTGCCTCGGCAGCTGCCCCAGCTTTCCCTGTAGGACCCTCTGCTGTCCAGGGCCTGGGGGATGGTAGGTAGCTCTGTGGCCTGAAGCAAAAGAAGCAGCTCCGCCTGGCCCTGCCTAAAGCCCATCAGCAGCTACCCGGTCTTGCTGTGTGGAGAAGGGGCCCCACATGCCCAAATGCTTGGGGTCTAAACAGCTGTCAGCCCAGCCCAGGTCTAAGGGCAGAGCAGAGAGCTTGGTAGACTATGGGCACCTCAGCAGGGCAGCACTGCAGTTTAGCATCCCTCCCTTCCTCTCTTACTCCCAATCCTAATCTCAGGGGTATTCTTCCACCATGATCTTTTACGTGGCCACAACCTGAAGCTTTCTCCTGGACCTGCTTCTACCTCCCCTCTTGCTGAGGTCCAAGACCCCTGACTCCTGGCTTGAGGCTCCATCTAAACCCATCCACCTGCCCACGGGAACCCCGAGCAGAGGTGTGCGCAGGGTTACGGCAGACAGGGCCAAGTTGAGGCAATTCTCACCATCCCTCTGGGCCTTGGTTTCCGCGTCCCTAAGAAGGAGACAGGACACTCCCTCTGGGCTCATGGCCAGCACTACCTGGAGCCCTCCCTACTGAGCCCTGGCCCAGCGCCCGGCACGTGGCAAGGGGAAGCGCCTGCTTCCGCCCCCTCTCATGGGTACTGCTGGGGGCACTGCCAGGGGCTCAGCTGCCAAGTGCCACACCAAGACTTGAGGCCGTCTGCTCAGGGCTTTGAGGATGAACATGTCCAGGGTCCAAGCTGCCCCGACATCTGCCCTTCTAGGGCAACCACACAGTTCTGCAGTGTCCCAGACGGCGACAGTGTTGAGCACCACAGGCACAAGACAGGGTTCCTTGCATAGGGGACTGCCCTGGGCCAGAAATACACCACATAATTACAGACTGGGATAATTACCATGCAGGACAGAGCAGGGCGCCAAGCCGGGAGGAGTGGGGGTGGGCGGGAAAGACCTCAGAGGGAGGGGCTGCCGAAAATAGCACACACGGTTGCTATTAATAGGTTTTGGTGCAGAGCTGAGGAGAGGAGAAGGCAAAAGGAGGACCATGCTTTCTCCATAGATGAATGTTATCACGTTTTTTAAAAAACAGAGATGAATAATCTTAGTTCTCTTTTAATTTCTAGAAAATTCTAACAGTATAGAAAGGTCTGAAATAAAAAGCGAAAATCTCCATGACCCCCTCCTTTTCCTAAGTATACCCTTTGTTATCCCAGAAAGACCCACAGTCAGCATGAGGGGAGCAGGATTCCAGATATTTGGAAAGATTAGATGGATAGAGGGACAAATGAAGCTGGGTAATCCCAGGACTTGGGAGGTTGGAGCAAAAGGATCATGAGTTCAAGGCCAGTCAAGGCTACACAGTGAGTTCAAGGCCAGTCTGAACTACAAAGCAAGAGCCTGTCTCACAAAGTATGATAGAAGGGCAAATGAATGGATGTACAGATAGATGTACCTGGAGGATTAATGGACAGATGGTTGGACAGGGACAGTTTATGGAGGACGTGTGAACAAAGATCGACTAATGGATAGGTGGATGTATGAATGGACGTGTGGGTGAACAGGGATATGGACAGATAGATGCATGGATAGATGGAAGGATGGGTGCATGGGTTGGTGGATAGATACATGTATGATACACAGATGGATAGACAGGTGGAGAGATGGGTAAATGATTAGAGAGATGGATGTGGAGATGGATGGGTATCACAAATATGATGTCATAGATAACTATTGCATCATTCATTTTCCTTAGCAAAGCAAATAAAAAATGAATTAGAAATTTTTGGATTCAGATAAACTTTACCAAAAGGGAAATATGTTTCTAAATGTCACTTTCAGGCTAGGGGAATTAAATATGGGAAGTGAGAGTCATATGGGGTTTGTGGTCTCAGCCCTCTGGGATACAAAATGCCATTGTGGCCTGCCACTGTGTGTGCCTCCCGTGATTGCTGGAATGGTGGCATCCATGGAGGTTTGTGACATTTGCATGCAGTTGTGAGGTTCTTCTTCCCACCACTGGTGTGTTTTGATCCTGGGTAAAGGTAAAGACAGAGCCTCCACAGTTGGCTGGCGCACTCTCTCTCTCTCTCTCGCTCTCTCACTCTCTCTGTTGTTCATTTAATTGGACAAACTCATCCTCAAATAACTGATTTGAAGAGACTCTGAAATTCTTGCCTGTTTCCCAGCTGCCCCCCCATCATCTGCGTCGCCTCAAAGAGCCCAGTTTTGCAAACTGGCGTCCTGCCTCCTCAGTCTTCCGTGGCCCCACCGTGTCCCCCCACCCCACCCCACCCCCGCCTCTCTTCCCCAGCTTTAATCTGGATCGTGCTCTCTGGAAGTTTCTTTCTAGCCTTGTTCTGAAGCTCATCTTTGTAACTATCCAAGGTTGGACTTCTTGTTCCCCAGATCCTGTGCCTCCCTCTTGATTCTTCTGTCCCCTCAGTTTTTTAGACAGAACTTTTTAACAAGAAGTGTGAAGAAAACCCATGTCCTGTGCCCTAGAAATGTCTGCACTGTACCAGTATACCCTCTTGACAGTTTCTCTGGGTATATATCTTCAATTTCAAAAGAATTTTCCTTCAGAAAATTGGGAGAAATAAAACTTGGGAGACCTCATCCCATGAATTTGTCCCACCCCAACTTGCTTTTGAGAAGTGGGACACCTGGTTTATTCTCATACTCTTCTACAAAGCCTTTCTTTTCTTTTTCTTTTCCTAGAAGTTTTTGTATCTGTACCTTAGCCTTAGTGATCCATATTTCCTGGCAAAGTTCCTCTGTGGTTGACTTTGATCATTAATTGTGCTGGGCTATTTGGAGACTTAAGTACTTAAGCTCTAGGAAACATCCTTTTTCATTTGTTTGTTTTCTTGCTTGCTGTTTTTGAGAAGGTGGTCTTACTTAGAGTCCAGGTTGGTCTCAAGCTCATAAACCTTCTGCCTTCCCCTCCTGAATGCTGGAGTTGTAGGTGTATGCTACTCCATTTCGCTTATTATTCCTGATCATTGCCTTCATACCATCTACCTCTATTTTTCTTTGCTATAATACCTAAAGTTCAGATTGGAGACATTGCTACAGAAACTTCCATATCTCTTAACCTTTCTTTCTCATTTTTTGGACGTATCACCTAGACATTATCTCCTCTATGGAATTTTCTTAGCAATCCTGTTTTTAACATACCACAGCGTGTTGTACTCTGACATGTATTGAGCATGCCCTTATTTGATGGGTAGAGCAGGCCCTGGAATCTTTCTGGAGATTTCAGATATGTCTGGTATCTCAGGATCTGCTGAGCTCCTGACCTTCTGACTGTCCCTTCTGCCTGGCCTTGTATTTTCAGGTGTTCACTGGGAATAGGAATGGACAGACTTGCTGGAGCTTAGGATATTGACAGTGACAGGGGATGCCAGGTGTTAGGCTGAGGGACACCTACATCATAGTGCTCAGGCTACCACTTGTGAGAGCTTATCTAGAAGTGCAGGGCTATCAGCTTGGAGTCCCACTACGTAAGAGGCTTGATACAGCAGAAAGAGGACGGGACAAGGACCCTGACCTCAGCCTCCTGTCCACTCTTGCCCATTTTGTGCCCAGGCCTCCTAGTCACTTGTACAAGGAGGCAGTTGAGGTGGAAGCTGGCCTGACCTCCCCCCTTGTCTGGTGGCAGGTTCTTTATGGTACCAGCACTCCCTGCTCCTAGGCTGCACGTGATAATAGTGCCATGCCCTAGTCTGAAGTGACTCGCTGCATGGCAGGCCGTGGAACCTCCATCAGGAGACATGGGGGGCTTCCGTCACGCTCTTGGTTCCCTATGGCTTCCCTGCATTCCCTGTCCATTCGAGCTCCTTGGCCTGTTGCTTTCTGAAGGACTGGAAATATCTGAGTCCATCTCCATGTTCCCAGACATAGCTGTTTGGCTTGACAGGGCTCTCTAAAGTTCTACAGGCACCCTCCTGAATATCCTGGGCTGGGGGGCCAGGCCGCTACTTCCACAGAGCCTGCAGAGGTGCGCTGGAAGTACTGCCTGTGCTCCCAACACCCCCATGATCTCCCAGCCTTGGAGGCCTCGGTTTTGACCAGCAGGGATGCAGAGAGATACACAGCTGAGCCAGGCAGGCCCACTGTTGAGCACCAGGGAGCCGGGTGACCGCCGGGTGGTTGTCCTATTTCCAGGCTTCCCCAGGGGTATATTTTCAGGCTTATCCTTGGCAGTGGGCGCCAGGAGGATTGGGAGCCCTCCGGCTGGGAGTCGGTGTAGTAGATGGTATAGAAGCCCGGGCAGTGAGCAAGGCCAGGTGCAGAGAGACGGATGCAGCGAGGAGGAGACCCTACTTAGCAAGGCCCCACTTCCTGTAGTGTTGGCCTTGGTAGGCAGCATGCTCTATGCCAGCATCCTGAGCAGGCGGGGCGGGTGGCTGTGCTGATGTGTTTGCACCCAACTGAAATCAGAGCATAGACTGGGAACTGTGCTCACGTCCCACCTGCACCTTTGGCTTCTGTAGGACAGGAAAGAGACTAGTTCTCAAGTCCCACCACAGTAGGCCACAGCCCCCTGCGCACAGGACAAGCTGCAGTTACCAACTAGGGCCAGCCAGGGAAGATGGTAGAAAGTTCCTTCTGTCCCAGGGGCCCAGCAGCCACACTTAAGTTGCTATGGGTGCTGGTGACCTTCACCCTGACCCTTTCCTGCCTCTGTTCCCTATCTGCCAAAGACACTGCAGCACTGGGGGACATCTCAGGACCTCGAGCAGGTCCCTGAGGCTGCGAGAACAGGAGGAGCTGCCTTCCCGCAGGACTATGAGCTCATCACGTGTCAGGGCTCTGTGGCTGTAACTTACATGGCCTGAAGCTATAACTTGTTTTTGTTCCCTACCCACATCTGCGGGGGCCCTAGCCCACCCGCATATACAAAGGTTAGACACCCTAGAGGCAGGCAGGTGTGCCAGGTAACCAGTCTGAGCCTCCATTTTTCCATCTGCTATATGGATATGCTGACACCAGGCAGAAGGCTGCTTGGAGAACCAGAGGGACCCTGAGCAACCAGGCGCTCACCCCTCTCTGGATACCCCAGTCCAAAGCGTCTAGACCAAACTTAGTGGAGGAACTCTACCCTGCTCTGCCCTCACCAGATGTGATACTTCGAGTATGTGGTGCTCTTGGAGCCTTGGTTTGCCTGTCTGCAAAATAGAGGTGACTCCTGGGATGCCTGACCAGTAGCAATTCAGAGACATAAACAGGGAAACCCTGGGAAATCCCTGAAGCAGGGATGTGTACCCCAACTACAACCCAAAACCCACATTTTTATTGCAGGACGCCAACACCCCAGTTAAACCTGAAAAATGAGGTTTCTGTTTAGAAAAAACAACTCGTACTTTAGTATCATTTGTCCTAAAAGAAAACCAAGTAACATGTACTCCATAGATTTGCCCCAGCACCACCTGGGTCTCACTTTCACTGCCCTCCTCCTGCCTTTGCCTTCCCTAGCAACCTCCTCCAGATTCTGCACCTGGAACCCTCAGCCACCCCTCCTTCAGGCAGTCACCCAAGCACCATGACTCCTACGCTGACCCCTGGTCCTGACCTTCAGCTGTTGTGCTCCCAGAAAGCTGATCCTCATGCCGAACTTTCTGATTCAAAGGTCAGAAACTCTTGTCTGAAGAAAGAAGAAATTTGGTGCCTCCCACCCACCCCCTGATAAGTCTAAGAGTAAAGCAGCTTTGAGTACAACTAGATCTAGAGACTAATATCGCATAGCAGCAGCCTGTGTCTGAGGCATGGAGCTCTCTGTGAAGGGGCCAGTGGCACTAAGCAGCCCAGATTTCATTCCACAAGTCACGGCTTCCATGTCTCAACAGCCCCAGCAAAACCCCGAGGGTGACCCTCGCTAAGCAACTGAACATTCCTGAAGAGCCCGTAGTGTGGGGAGGGGGGCGTGGCCTATGCTTCCTGGCCTGAGCCTAGTGCTCAGCCAGCAGCCCGCCGGTGGGTGCCGAGAGGGGGAAGGGAGGCCTCAAAGGAGAAATGGTTGCTGTCACCAGAAGATAGAGGATCGGCTGTGGCCGTGGCCAGTTCTGGCAGTGACAGCTCC
Source organism: Tympanoctomys barrerae (assembly GCA_002564285.1). Classification (NCBI taxonomy): domain Eukaryota; kingdom Metazoa; phylum Chordata; class Mammalia; order Rodentia; family Octodontidae; genus Tympanoctomys; species Tympanoctomys barrerae. The sequence goes on along the minus strand of NDGN011554869.1, from coordinate 28,317 downwards.
CCATCTCTGTGCCATCCAGTGCAGAGGTAGTGAGATTAGCCACAGCACAGCTAAATGGCTGTGCTACCCTACGGGCTGCCGAGTGGGACAGCGGTTACCCAGGCTCTCCCTTGGCAGGTGGAAGGTTTGCAGTCTGTCTCTCTACTCCTAATTTGGGGACCTAGGTCCGTCCTCCTTCCCTGCTCCCGTTCCCAGCCCCCCACACTCCCACTCCCCACCCACAGCCCACCCACTGTGGGCACTGAGTGTTGGGGGATCGCATCTGAATCTCTGCCTGGTCAGCTCCATAACCCTGCTCTTCTCATCATGGCCTCTGCCAGGGCCGGAAGGGCATTTCCAGGAGACAGGAACAACCTGTACAAAAGTGCATCCTTCCCAAAGAAAAGAGGACAACCCTGTCCCAGGGGGCNCCGCACATTCAGAGGCCAAAGGAATACTTACAACATAAACCAGACCACAATGTACCCTTCTTAGGCCCCGACAGCCTCCCTCTTCCCTGGAATGCAGTCCTGAACCCTCCGCAGCTTGCACCCCAGGGCCAGCCTCACTTTTCTGAAGTCCTCTCAGCCCTAACCCCCTCTTTGAGGACCCTTCCTCAAGCCCTGACTTCTGTATGCCTAGCACCTCAAAGTAATGCATCAAACAGCCTCAAGGCCCCCAGGTACAGTGCTGGTGCCTGGACGCCTAGGTCTCTACCTCTGTGCCAACCCTGCAATTCCATCCAGCTCAGGGTCTGTGCTCCCCACTGACATAGCAGCCATTCCTCCCAAAGTCCAGAAGCTCAGAGAGAGCCTGCCGTGTAGGACAGGAACTCTCATCTGGCTGACCCATTACCTGTGACTGGCTGCCCAGTCACCTACCAAAGAGGAGGAGTGGACACCAGAACATTTCCTCCAGGCCCCAAAGCTCCCAGAGCTAGGTCTTGACCTCAGTCCAGCCTGCACTTGCATCTGTGTGTGTGTCACCATTCAGAGAAGCTGGGTTCCCCATGAACCCAGGGAATAGGGACTGTGACCAGGAACATCCTTTTCTTCTAGACCTGCCTGCATGTCACTCACCCCACAAATACCTTTATCCACATCACCCCCATTCACCCACTTTCTCAAAACTATGTCTGATCATCCAAGACACCCCACTCCCTGTCCCTGTGATCTCTTTTCATCCAGGGCCATTCTGCCTCATGGAGTATGTCACCTTTTAAGAGGGCCAATGATTCAGGGGACAAGAGATGGAACAGAGAGAGGACCCGCATCTTGGTTGGTCTTTGTCTATTTTTAGTTGGTGGCAGGCATCATTCCAGGGCCAGGGACTGCGTCACCAGTGCCTTTTGATCTTCTTATTGCTGCAAGATACACAGGAGGCAGCTGCTCAGTGCTTGTGGAAAGAATGAAAACAGCATACAGCCTGGCGGGTGGGGGAGGTGAGAGTGGGTGAGTGGTACATAGACGGGTGGGTGAATGGAAAAAAGGAGGGAAGGCTGAATACAAGCATGTAGGTGGGTGGGTGGGTGGGTGGCTAGCTGGATGGAAGGGAAGGTGGACAGATGGATGAGTGGATAGGTAGTGGGTAGGTGGGGAGGAAGTGGGGAGATAGCAGGTGGATGAGAGGAGGATGGATGCATGCATACATGGATGATGAAGGACAGAAGAGAAAGGAGGCAGGAAGAGTGGATGGGTGTATGGTAGGGATGAGAGGAGTGAAGCAGTGAGCAGTCTTGGATGGTTGGTTAAATGACCTCAAAGAAGGGATATTTGTGAGGTACACATGGGCCCCAGGCCCCGAAGCTTGGTGCCCTCCTGCACTATCTGCTTCTGACTGATCACTCCACCATCCTGCCAAGACCTAAGCCTTGAATCAGTTCCCTTCCAGAATCTTCTCTGCCTGTGAAAGGTGCTGTTAGAGCGTGGTTCCTTCTGTGTTTTGCGGTCAGTGGGGCCTGGCCTGGGACTTGGTGGAAAGTGCCCATGCAGAGTGCCTCCCTGGGTCCCTCCCTATCAGCTTTATGCACATTTATCTTTCCCAACCTCGACATCATGGACTACAGGAAAGGGTCATCATGGTAACCAGGGTGCATGCGTGCTGAAGGTTGGGCACTGCCCTGCACCCTCTCCGTGACCTCAGCTGCCGTGTGGTCAGTGCTAACCTCGCCCTCACCCATCCCAAAGCTTGGTGGGTTAGCAAGGGGCCAACATCTGGAATGACTGGGCCATATCTTGAGCTTGGGTAGCCGAAAGTGCCCAGGGTTGTGGCTGCAAGGCCACTGGGAGCCTAGAGAATATCAGTGCCAAGGCCCCTCCCCAGAGGCCCAGGTGAAGCTGACTGGACTGATGGCTCTGGGAGAGGCTATCTCTGGATTCTGAGGAGGGACACTGAAGCCTCATGGAAGGTTCTGATTTTTCAGTCCAGTTCCTGCCCCCTAAGAAATCAGTGGAGGTCTTGGATGCTCCCTTCCTCTGTCAGTCCACGTGGCTGTTACCTGTGAGTATCCCCATTCTGGTGCTCTTTCAGAGCCTTTGGGAGCCAGGGAAGGATTCCCTGTTGTGGTTGCCAATCCCAAGAAAGATCAGTGCCAGGACACTCGTGGCAGAGTTCTACAGGGCTGCTGGTGGTGTCCCCAAATCCCAGCCCAAAGAGGCTCCCTGGTCTATCATCCATACACGGGGCAGAGTAAAAGTTCTATGGCCCAAGGTGAGCAGTGGCCCTGGGGGAAGCCTGAGAAACTAAGGTACTGAGAAGAGCAGCTCCTACCCTGCTGCCTGGCCCCTAGCTCCAGGGCCCCTCAGTTCCAGACAGGCTGCTCAGGGGTCTCCAGGCTGTGTCCAACAGCTGCCTGTGCTGAAAATTAAATGCTGCTGAGTCACTGCACACCTGTCAGGATGTGGGGGGGGGGGTGGCCTGCAGGGCCCAGCCAGCTGGACGTGTTCCCTGGCAGGCAGAACCTGGGCTCTGGGGAGCCCCAGGCAAAGATGCCATGAGATGGGTATGGACAGCTGGTACCTGGGCTTGGAGGGCAGCAAGCCCTTGGGGAGGGGACAGGAGCCAGGAGCCAGCTTGGCAGGTGCCCTCGATACCTTTGCCCTGTCCTATGGCATGTGGTATGGGTGAAGTGTTAACAGCCAAGGTGTTCAAGGCCCAGGGGCAGGGATAGGAGGCCCTCATGCCCAAGGCTTGCCATGTTTAGGGTACAGGGGCTACTAGAGACAGATCAGTAAAAACTAAAGCAAGGAGTAAAGCCTCATGCTGGTGACAGTATGGGGACACATCTGACAAAAATAGGTCCATGCCTTCTGACAAAATAGTCAAACCATCAAAATAGATACTCCTGTGCCCTTTAGTCCAGTAATGGCTGCTCTGAGTCTGTGCCCCTGGGGCTGGACAGTTGTAAGGGTAATCTGACCATGAATGGCCTGTCGTTGGGCAGGGAACTGCACCAGGGCAAAGCCAGGCTATGACGAAATGCTGCTGGAACATCAGAAAGAGCCCTGACGGACTCTTTGACTTGTGGGGTAGCCTTGATGTTTTATTAAGTAGGGAAAATGGTTGCTGTTTCTGGAATATTCCAACATGTTCCCACCTCCGGGCTGTTGTCCCGAGGTGCTGCTACCCACTGACATCCCAGCTTGTGACCCCAGAAGTCTCCTGCTCCAGAAGCCTTCCCTGAGCTGTCCTGCACTTTGTGTCTTGTCTCTGTCTGACGCAGGTGGTGTTTTACTCCTTGGGGTTGCCAGGTCACCCCACCTGAGTTTCATCTCAGAGGGAAGCTCCCTTGATTCCTGCCTGTCTCTGATACCCGACCCAAACACACTCACTCAGTTTCCCCGTGTGAGCAAATGTGTGTCCATGCCACATCCTGATGCTGGAGTGGCTGCCCCTGCCTCTGAAGGTCACCCCAAGGTCTCAGTCCTCATTCCCAAAGGATATCTGAGCTAGAGTGGACAGGTGGCCTCAGGGCCATCAAGCCGAGCCACAGGGACTAGCGGGAAGCAGTCCTCACCCCAGGCCTGACCCTGCCATGACCTAGCCTGTGGCCCCAGGCCTGCCAGGCTCTGCTGCTCAGCCGCCTGCACACTCTCCCTTCCAAGAGTTAATGGCACACGCTCCACAGGCATCGGCGCATTCACATTTGACGTGAAAATGTTTTTGCAGCAGGCCTGGATGCCAGCATTTTTGTGGTTGCAGTCAGATGTTTTTAACTACATTGGACAGAACCCACGACGGCTCTTTCCGTGGCTTCAGCCAGTTTCTGAGCACTACCTTGAACCCACTGCACCCCAAGCCAAGGACCACCTCCCCACAAGCTCCGTGCAGATAAGGAACTCCAGGAGGAAGCTGGCCCCAGGAATGGCAGGTGGCACTGAACACGTAGGGGAGGACCCACCCAGCATTTCGGGTCCCACCCAGAGTCTTCTTGCTTCCCTATGCCTGATGCCCCAGGGGAGGCAAAGCAGGTTCCCTGGTGTAGGTAACTAGAGCTGGAGCCTCTAGAAGCCTCCATCCATGGCCCTCAGCTAGGGAGGCTCACAGGACAGTTATGATTTGTGGTGTTGGGCAGAGCCCTGGGCATTGATCTGGGGCTATTCTGATGCCACAAGTCCGTAGGAGCCACCCAGGGCCAGGATCAGCCCCTCCTGGAGGCTTTCTACCCCACCAGAGGCAAAACACTGGACTCAAAACAAGATCTTCAGGATACAACTCCAATACCATGAACAGACCCCGTATTCAGAGTCAGATCTCTTTTAGAAACTCCTGTAGACAAGTCCCCTGCTCGGTCAGCTTTGTGTGGTGGCGTACATTTGTGTTTGAAAGCCGTTGAGAGGGCCAGCAGTAAGAGACGTTCGTTTGCTAAACCTAGCAACCCCCTCGCTATTTTCATCTCCAAATCTTTCCTTCCCCTCATGGCCCAGCTGAATGTCCACCAGTACCTAAAACCCATCATCCTGGCAGGAAGTGACACAGCCATCAGCCCCTGTACCTCATGTTCCATGCAGCCTAGCTCAGCGTCTTCTAGGACTATGTGCCCCAAACCACCTCCTGGTGCCTGCCAGTCCAGGCTCCAGATGGATCCCTCGATCTTCCTTGCAGCATCAGACAGCCCAAGCTAGGTTATGAGGGTCAGGACAGCACCTATACCCTCCTATCCCTTGTGGGTGTACAACTTCCCTCTTAGGGGCCCTAGAAACTACACCCCACTTTCAGCACATGCACTTTCTCAGACAGTGCTCAGCTCCCTGGAGGTACAGGATACCCAGAAGACAGGAGAGGGCTTTGTTGGACAGGAAAATGGGGCAAGATGCCCCAACACACCCGAGCTATCCATCAGTGCCATTATGGCCCTGGACTGCCCTAGAGGGGCCCAGAAATGCCCTTTGTTCTTCCTGCACAGGCGCCTCATGCCCACCCCACACACAGGCACACAGAGCCAGCGGCTGCATCTGCCTTGGGATGTGCAGCCCACCCTGCTACAGTTGTTCCCCGCAGCCCAGCTGCTGAAACTCCATGCCCTCCCTCTTGTCAGATCCTCAGCACCAGCTGCCCAGAGTGCCATCCCCAGCCCAGCCCGATGACCTGTGTCTTCCCTGCCTGCCAGGCACACTCACAGCTGCCAGCATGGCCCCCCATACCCTCCCCAACAGGTGTCCCCACCACTGCTGGAAGCTTGGCTGTGTGCTCTTCCCACATGGCCCATACGCCACAGGGATGGCAGATGAGGGGCCCACTTGCTGTTCATGAAGGGATAGGCACAGGGTCCCAGCCAACCTCATAGTGGCCACTCCTGTGACCCCACATCTTCCTGCTTCTAGCCCCAACATGGCCTCAAGCTCAGGCCTCTCTTGCCCTTTGGGCGAGACTGGCTGGATACTTGCCGGAGAGATTCCGCCCTGGAGCACCCTGGAGATTCTGCACCTGGCCCTCATCCATCCATCAGTATTTCTATCTGTCTGGCCATCTAGTATTGGCCAAGCACCCCTACACTGTAGGCTCTGGGCATGATGGTAGGGCAGATGGTCATGATCCTCCCTCCCAAAGCTGCAGCCCACTGGGGAGAGCACGGGGGACAATCAAGGAAATAAAAACAAGAGGAACGTCACACCATGGTATAAGGAGAACCGCCATGCCTGGGCACAGCCTGGGGGTGGGGACAGTAAGTGAATGGAGCAAGGCTGAGCCAAGGCCCAGCAGACCTGCCCTGAGCAGGCCAGTGATCCAGGGGCAGGAGACACCCAACACCTGGGTCCACAAATGACAGCAGGGGGGCCAGTTGGAAGCACACCTGAGACAGATGTTCCCAAACTCTAGGTGACGGGACCTCAGGGCCTTCCTGGCACTCCTGAAGTGCCCTACGTGACCTCGCCTCTGAGCAGCCCCACACTGCTTAATGAGGGAATATTCTTATTTTTTTTTTCCTCATCTTATTTTTTTTAGATTGCAAATTGTAAATAGATTATTTACAAACATAAGTGAATATAACAATAAAAATTGTCCAAAATAAAAATACGAGGGAGTGCTCTGAAGCGCGAGCGTGGATATCCCAGAACCCACTTGTGCAGGCGGAGACAGCCTTGAGGTCTCGAGGCACGTGTGTGCAGTCCATGGTCGCTGAGACAGGGCTGTGCTGTTCAGCTCCGTCTCCTTCTGTGTGTTTTAGGGTTTTGGCATTTTTGTTCAGACCTTGTTTGGACCTAGAATATTCTTATGTTCCCCTGCCCAGTTTTTGTGCCTGGTTTTATGAGCTGGATGCCTTTTCCTCTTGGCGTGTGCCCTGGACACACGGTATGCAATGGGATCTGATTCTTAAAAATACTATGGAAATCACCCCAGCATCTGGACTAGGAACTTTCTGGAGGGGGAAGGTGGCTGACACTGCAATGTCTCCAATGGGTTTGTGCTTATTAGGATTTTCTACTCTGTGAGCTGTTTTTAGCAATTTTTTTCAAATTCATTCAGTGCATTGTTTTCAATTTTATTGATATAAAAATATATATCATAAACACTTGTAATTAGTCAATTACATCTGTATCCATAATCACTACTCCCATTTAATTCCTAAATCTTTGATGCTTGTTTATTTTATTGGTTCTTCAAACGGCCAGTATTTGGTTTTATTTATCAATTTTATTTTCATATTTTTTTCTATTTTGTTAATGTCTTTTCTTTATTCCTTCCTTATTCCTTCTTTGTACTTATTTTGGTGTTCTTTTCCAGCTTCTTGAGTTGAAAGTTTAGTATATTTATTTTCAATCATTCTGATTTCCTAAAATTGCTATAAACACTCCTCTGAATACCCTCTTAGCAGCACCCCACAAATTTCAGTGAGCCTGTTTGAAAATAGATTTATTACCCTTTTATTTTCTCCAGAATCAAAGAGTTATTTGGAAGGGTTCCTTTTTAACTTCCAGGTGTAACCAACTTTTTGAAATTTATTAGATTTTCTTCGGGAGCCTACTCCTGTGGATTTTGTGGCCTTCTTGTGCATATGTGGGGGGAGAGAACTCTTCCCTAATAATGGAGCTGAGCTCCTGAGCTGGGCCATACAGCTCCTCTGCTCCTCTGTCTGGTCTCACCATCCTCCCCCCTGCTGTGAGGTTCACCCCCATCCCATCTCAGGCCTGCTTGGTATGTCTACACCCAGACATCTCTGGGCTCGTCTCTGTCATCTCACCGTTGGGGTCCCTCATCTCCGCCCTTCTGCACATACTTGACCCTTGCTATCTGTCCCAGGTCATCAGATCTAATCTAAGGCTTGAGCCAGCTCGCTCAGGCTATCTGCTTTTTTCAGTAAAAACACCCCAAACCCCGTGGCAAGAGGCGTGACCCAGAGCCGATGCAGGCTCCCTAGGCATTCCAAGACCAACTCACCCAGTTTGGGACTGAGTCCTATAGTTTGATGGTGACTACAGAGTGGGCACTGGGGCCCGGCACTCCCCAGCTGTGTGACTCTAGGGGTAGAGACCCTGACATGTGTAAAGTCCTATACAGGGCAGGAGCACTGCAAGTGAGAGGGAAAAAAGGTGGCTACCGTGGGACCGCAGCCAGGACCACACCTTTGTGCCAAACTCATGGAAGTCTCTGAAAAGTCTCAAGCAGGGTCATGGGGGCCCCTGTCTACCCTGAGTCACTGCTGTGGCTATAAGATTCTGCAGGGCCCATGGAGGGGAGGACAGCAAGGTTCAGATATGATGGAAAGTCACAGGAAATGGCTCAGGAAAACCTGGAGAGACAAGAATCACGCCGACCCCATCACAGGCACGTCCCCAAGTCCTTGCTACGATCTTAGATTGTTCAAGGTAGCTTCCAAGGACTCTGGGATGCTCTTCCCCCACCCTGACTGCCTGAAGCCTCCCTCCCTTTGCTCCCATGACCTCCTCTGTCTGGATGTTCCCTGCTAGCCCAGAGCTGTTCCCTTGAAAGAGAAAACTCCCATCCAAATATAAAAGAAAAAACCATATGCACACTGTGGCCCTGGAGATGCTGCCATCCTGGTCCCCCAAACTTATATGACCTCAATGGCAAAATGGAGTTACAGGTGGCATTACATGAAGGCTCTTGGGATGAGAAGGCAGTTCTCAGGATTACCCATATGACTCTAAAATGCCAGCCACAGTTCCTTAATAAAAGAGAAGCAAGGTAGCCAAAATCAGAACAGGAGATGCAATGCCAAGCAGAGTCCAAAGAGGGAGGGAATGTTGGGCTGCTGGCTGTACAGATAGAGAGTCCGCAGGCCAAAGAAGACAGGCAGGGATGGCATGAAACCCTCCTTGTTGCTACTTCGGAGGAACTGGCCCTGCCCAGTTGGGCCACGTGAAGCTTCTGACCTCCAGAACTGTGAGTTGGTCTGTATGTGCACCAGAGTCTATGAGAACTCGGTACAGCAGCAATAGGAAAGAATGTACTGGGCTATCAGGGACCCGGAAGGAGCTCTTTGAAACGTAAGGCATGCTGCCCAATGAAACAGCTAAGTAAAAGATGGAAGCAAATCTGTCCCAGACAGTGGAATGAATGCTGAGATAGAAAATAAGAGAGACCAGCCAGGAGGCCCAGAGACCCAGAATCTGACTGCTGTAGGCTCCAGAAAGGGAGGCCAGAGGGAGGGCTCACCAGGAGCCTCTAACAGAAGAGAGCGACCCCCATGTCCCCCTGTCCTTGGGGACAGCTGGGACAAAGAAAAGCTCTTAAAGAATCAACAGGTAAGCTATCCCTCTGCAGAGAACTCTGCAAGGTGCCACCGTACTTTTGAAGGAAAACCACATTCTCAGCCAAAGTAACTGTTCAGGGTAAGGATACATTTTTCAAACTCTCAAATTTTTATACAATTTGCATTTCATGCCTTTTCTTAGAAGATTATGGGGAGCATGCTCCAGCAAAACATGGCAACTCTGTAGAAAGAAGTCAGGCAAGGTCCAAGCCCAGACTTGAGGCCTTCCTCCCAGGCAGCAGCGAGGGTCAGGGATGGAGCACTCTGGGCACAGCTTCCAGGACAAGGAATTAGGCGGGCCCCAAGAGCCCAAGGAAGACACTGTGAAAGCAGTGATGTGTGTGAAAGCGGGGGCCCTTCTCTGCAGGACCCCAGGGACAGGGGACAGAGCTTGTGAAGATAAGCATAGTAAAGTTGTCCCTGCAAGCTGGGAGGGGTAGATGTGGACGATGGTGCGAGAACCTCCTCGCCTGGCCTAGAGGAAGTATATAAAATGTGTCTGAGGTTGATCAATCGAGAAGTTATATGACAAAGGCATTACCAAGGACTGTAGGAAAGTGGCCACCATGGGGGAGAGCGAACAGCAAGTGGGCCCCCAGAAGTGGGGCTAGGGTGCAGGCTGAGGGCCCAGCGGTGTTTGTCAGCATAAGCTGTCTGACCAGAGTGTCCCTTTTATAACACAGTCTCATAGTCACACACACACACACACACACACACACACACACATGCACACAGCCCTGATATACAAAAATCATGCCTGCACACATGCGCACAAGCTCACACATGCATACCCACACGTGTATGTGTGCACCTGCTCCTCTCCCAGCAAGAGCTGCTCTCTGGCTGAGATGAATGAGGACTGAGGCAAGAGATGGAAAGGCGGCAGAGAGGAGGAAGGCTGGGACAGAGCAGGGAGTAACTGGAGGCAGGGCCCATGGGATATTAGAGGTTGTCCAGCTGCACTGGACCTGTGCCTGGGAGGTCCATGTGGAAGCCCCCCACAGGCAGGAGGGCACAAGACTGGGAGGTGCCAGTGGAGCTGGGGTCAGATGCTGGGACTGTCAGCATGAGGGGTGCAAAGTGTCTGACAGAGACTGCAGGGAGAAGAGAGAAGGGGAAACAGCGAGGGCTGGGAGGCTGGGGAAGAGGCTCATGCATCCCACAGGCCCCGGGGAGGGGCCTCAGGAAGAGACAGGAAGGCCAGCGCTGGGTGTCAGCTGGGTTTTGTGCCACAGAATTCCTACTTGGACTTCACACCGCCACCACAGGGGCCTGGACAAGAGCTACCTGCTCAACCACCCGTCCCCATGTTGGGTTATGCAGGAGCTGCCCAGGGAGTCCCTGTGGCCTGAAGCATTGGACAGGGAGGCAGGAAGTTGACAGAAGCTGGCTCTGCCAAGCCGAGGGGTCCAAGCTGGGGTCAGCAGAGAAGCTTAGCATCCACACACTGGTCTGCATAAGGAGATGGTAGTGAGTTCAGTTTGGCATGCACATGGACATCCTCATGTCCAGAAATGTGGAAGGAAGGAAAGGTCCAGAGAGGGCAGGAGGGGCTGCTTCCCTGAAGTAGGGCCTGGGCTGGGCACTGGCTGGATACAGGCTGATCATCTGTCCTGCTGTCACTGTGTGTGTCTGAAGCCCAGGAAGCCAGCTGCCCGCGCAGCATGGACTTAGGGCCCTGGAAGGGAGCCTCTGAGTATTCCTGGAGCCCTAACTACAGAGCTCAGCATCCCCCGAAAGATAAAGATGCTTACTGTGGGAGGGCCCTGGCCCCGTTGCCAGAGTTCAAGCACCAAAACAAGGCCAGAGTGCCTGTACCTCTACCTGCCAGGATCCCCACAACCCTCAATGCCAGGATACCCCACCCACAAGCTTGAAATTACCCCACGGATGCTTCCTTCCTTGGGTTAGATGTCATCGGTGGCAGCGGGAAATATTTTCTGAATGTCTGCTATGTACGAGGCACTGGGAACACAGAGGGAAAGTATGTGGCCCTGCCCTTTAAGAAGTCATGTACAGTGAGCTTTGAACAGTAAACAGACAATTAATTATCTTCTGCAGAGCTGAAGGGAGGCGGTATGCAAAGGCGCCTCCAGAGCAGTTAGTCATTCACACTCCAGTATGAATGAGTTTCCCTGGTGCTGTCTGTTCCATAATGGGCTGGTTCAGCATGGCCTTCTGCTCCACAAACCGGGATTTGGGTGGGGGTTGGAGCAGAAAGGAGAAAGGCAGCTCCTTCCCATAGAAGCTTCCACAGCTCCCTAGTTCCCAGTCACTCAGACCCTGCCCCCACCTTGGCCCTGTCTCAGCCCCTCCTGCCCCCATACCCTCTCCCCGAGGCCTGGCCCTCCCCACCATCCTGGAAACGATTTTTTTGTCTGCAGAGATTATGTGTAACTGCCTGTGAGTTATAAGTCTCCGGAGCAAGCAGCCTGTTACCTAACCAGGCCCAGCTCATGCCAATGTCTTGAGTAATTATCGGGGGGCGGGGGGCCGCAGCCTGCAGCGGAGCCTCTCCAAGGGAGTGCTATTGTTTTTCATGTCAGCTGCATTTTAAGGCTACATTTCACGTCAGCTGGGACTTGGACAGAGAGAGGGCCCAGCCTGTGAAAAATGGCGAAGCAGAGGTGGGGGTGGAGGGCAGCTTAACCCTTTGAGCCCCAGACTCTCCATCCCAGGGATCGAGGGCAGAAAGTGGGCTGCCAGGGGTCAGAACCCAGGCCAGGCCTGAGCTGCCGCCTGGCAGCACTGGTGGAAAACGGCGTGTGGCTCCACGCAAGAGTGGCAGAAGCTCAGCAGACTCAGCAGCGTCGGGTGTGCCGGGCTGTAGTGGAGCCCTCCCTCCCGCAAGGCCTCAGGTTGTGCAGCAGACCTGTGGTTGGACAGCCACGGCAGCAAGATGTCCTTCCTGCTTGGCTTCTGGTACAGGGGAGGGGAGATAGGGGGCTCTCGTGGTCTTCCCAAAGTCAGAACAAAGTGGGTCTGAGAGGCCAGGAACATGTGAGGCACCAGGCACCTTTGGGTGTGCCACGTTTTGGCACAGCTCTGTCCCCACCCAGCAGCCTAGTAGATGCGAGGACAATGTGGGTGCTGGGGGGGGCACCTCACAGGGCCCTTGTTCCTGCTGCCCACACCCTGGAGGTCAGGCAGGCAGGCAGCCGGGGTGGGCTATGGAGCACCAGGATGTGGGTGACAGGGAGCGGAGGGAGATAGGAGTAGGGGCACTAGCAGCCAGCCGCTCCTGGGAGTTTGGACCTCACAGTCACTCAGATGCTGTTAGAGGGCCGGAAGTCCGCAGCCCAGAAGTGACAGCAGCGGCCGAAACTCGAGTTGCCGGGGCAAGCGAAGAGCAGTCAGCAGAGCACATACTCAGTTGGGTAAAAGTTGGGGGCTGATTTTTCAGCTGCTGCTGGGATGGAGACAGTGGGGACGGGGACAGTGCCAATGGAAGCTGGCCCCTGTGTGTCCCAGCCCAGCAGAATGTGCACGTGTGCTCCAATGACTGCTCCCTCAGCTGCCGTCACACCTCCCGCCCAGCAGTAGGAAGGGAAGAAAAGGCAAGGAAAGGGCAGACTCTTTGCTGGGAGGCCTGTGTGAAGGCCGCCCACATCTTCCCCGTCAGTCCTCAGAGAGTCAGTGCTGGGTACCGCTGTGTAGACGCTTTGAGAGCTTGATGTGATGAATTGGCAGCCCAGGGGCACTCGCCTGCTGAGGTGCAAGGGCAGGACCGAGGCTGGAGGGCACCCGACAGTGGCCAGAGGAGACCCAGAAAAGGCAGCACGTGGAAAAAGGAACCCAGGGAATTTGAGGGTCTTGCGGGGGGGTCTGGTCTTCTGGGAGGAACATTCTGAGAAACTGGAAAAAGGACATGATTAAGTGGCCCTAAGAAGTCCCTATAGCAAAAGAGAAGTAGATTGCTGAGGGCTAGGGATTTTATATACACCCTCTGGTTAATCATAACAAAATCATACATATGTGTTTTCTGCTTCCTCCAAACCTCACAAAAATGACTATAAAGCTAGATGTGGTGACACACACCTGTCATCCCAGCACTCGGGAGGCTGAGGCAGGAGGATGAATTTGAGGCCAGTTTGGGGTATAAAGTGAGTTCAAGGCCAGCCTGAACTATATAACAAAATCCTGCCTGGGGAAAAAAATGATAATAAAATCACCAAAACAATGGGGCTGAGGAGAAAGCTCAGCAACACAAGTGCCTACCTGGCAAGTGCAAGGTTCTGAGTTTGATCCCTGGTACAGGAAAAAAAAAAAAAAGGAAGAAAGAAAAAGAAAAATACTGAAAGGTCTAAATCAACAAGGACAAAAGAAGAAGGAGGAGAAGGAGGAGGAAGAGGAGGAGGAGAAGAAGAGGAATAGAAGAAGAAAGGAGGAGGAGGAGATGGAGGAGGAAATTTGCTGAAAGTTTAGAGTAAAATAGATATTTTCAGATATGTACAATCAAAATTTTACCTAGGGGGATAGGGGAGATGGCTCAGTAGAATAAGTGCTTCCCTGGCAAGTGCAAGGGCCTGAGTTCAATCCC